>RXON01002200.1:0-44753 GCA_009667805.1 Leptobrachium leishanense | reverse complement strand
AGGTGCAGGCCATTCTGGACGCCAGGAGGTCTAGGGGGGGCCTGTACTACTTGGTTGACTGGGTGGGCTACGGTCCTGAGGATCGCTCCTGGCTGCCGGCTGCCGAGGTCCATGCCCCTCGGTTAGTGAAGGCCTTCTATTTGGCTCATCCCCATGCCCCTGGGGGTCGTCCAGTGGCCGCCCGTTGAGGGGGGGGGTTCTGTCACGTACCCCCGTTCCGGCGGCGCCTGGCAGCAGCGTCCTCGCTGCTCGCTGGCCAGGCGCCGAGTAAATAGCGCCGGTCGCTTCCGCACACGTGGGACGCCGGGAGGCGGGGCCTCGCGTGATGACGCGGACCCGCCGGGTTTAAAACCCAGCTTCTCCACTATGCCAGGGCCCTGACGTGGTAGTTACTTCCCGCAGAGCTCTTGTGCGTTTCTGGCTAAGAATTATTCTGTGTATCGACCCTGGCATTGGCAAAACGGACTATTCTGTGTATCGACCCCTGGCATTGGCAAAACGACTATTCTGTGTATGTACCGACCCTGGCATTGGCAAAACGACTATTCTGTGTATTGACCCCTGGCTTTGGCGAACGAACCATTCCGTGTATTGACCCCTGGCATTCGCAAGCGACCATTCTGTGTCTCGACCCCTGGCATTTGTATCACTCCTCTATTCTGGTACGGAGGTCAGTCTGTGTGGCACCCTAAGCACATCAGACCACCCCTTGTATTTTGTATGTGCTCTGTACTGCCATCCTAGCAATCTGTCTAGACGTGCCGACCACTCTAAGGATCGGAAGGGTAGAGAGTGTCCTGTCTCAAGGGACTACTAGTCAGAGAGTAGAGGGATTCGTGACGTCTCTTTTTGTATGTGCTCTGTACTGCCATCCTAGTAGTCTGTCTAGACGTGCCGACCACTCTAAGGATCGGAAGGTTAGAGAGAGACCTGCGTATAGGGACCAACACTATAGTAATCAGGGGGATCCGTGACACTCGGGGGGAGCGATCACGGACGGACCGGCGGCAGGTAAGTATATTACAAGGATGCCTCGATGTCGAGGCATCCTTGTAATATGCTCAGAGCAGCTGGAAGCGATCCGATCGCTTCCAGCGCTCTGTAGAAGTGCCGGGCACCTCTCCGGTGCAACCGGATGTAGATCGCTCCCGGGGAGCGATCACATGGTGCCCCGGCACTTCTAACGGCCATTGCACGGATGCCTGGACTCCCAGGCATCCTGCAATGGCGTTTGAGCTGCTGGAAGCGATCCGATCGCTTCCAGCAGCTCAAAAACGGCAGGACGTACCATGTACGTCAGCGGGTCTAAGAGAGACCCGCTGCAATGACGTACATGGTACGTCCTCGGTCCTTAAGGGGTTAATCTGTAGGTGTTATTTTTTTTTATATCTTGCATTTATTACTTTGTATTTCTGTAACAACTGTAAAATTTCAATGTTCTTGGACCCAGGACATACTTGAAAACCAGAGAAATCGTAATGGATCCTTCCTGGTAAAAAATACATATAACGGGGGCGTAGCCTGACTGAGTTCTGTGATGGCTGCTTGAAGTGGGAGCTCCAACGTGATAACCTTTTAATTGCTCCTGCACAGCGGATCTGCGAGCGATGGTGAAGGGAAAAGCACGGGGGACGACCACTGCTACCCCAGGGACCCCCAGACCCGACTTTACAGGGCTCCATGGATGCATTTTTGCAGACTCTGGCAACTCCGCAGTTGGGGCCTACGCTGTCTGAGGCAGCCTCGCCCTCGCAGTCTGAGACCTCGTGGAATGGAGACCACCCTCGCCTGCGTCGGATGGAGGAAATGATGGCGTCTTTGCCCTCCAAACAGGACCTTCTTGATCTGTCTGCGACGTTAGGAGAATCACTACGAGGTGAGGTCTCCGCTATAAAAACAGGCCTGGCAGACTTAGAGACCCGGGTGCTCCACCTTGAAACTAAGGCACAACATGCGGGGAGTGACTCGCAGGGAGGCCTTGGCTCCCCGGTTATGTCCACACTGCTCCGCCGCCTAGATGACCTGGAAAACCGGTCACACCGCCAGAACATACGCATAAGAGGGGTGCAAGAATCGGAGACGGAGCTGACCGCTTACTTGGCGCGACTATTTACTTTAATTTTACCGGATGGAGCCGTTTCCCCCTCAGTGATAGACCGGGCGCATAGAGTCTACCGGGCGCCATCGCAGATGGACGTCCAGAAGGAGACTCGCGACGTACTGTGTCACGTTTCTGATTTCCGGATGAAAGAGAAGATTATCAAGGCGGCTGGGTTGCAATCATGGGGGTCGGGTTAATTTTTGAACTGCCTTAGCAAAAGCCCCCCCCCCCAGCTTGATTTCGGAAGTCCGCTATTTTGCTTGGACATGGATGCTGTCCACCAAACTTCCCTACAGTGGCTGCGGGGCTGTGTATTCCCACCTTGTTGGCCACTGTTTGCTTGATCATTTTGGACATGTAGGTTTTAGGACTCTAGTATTGGGAATTGCCTTACACAGATTGCCCGGGGGAGGGGGGTGACAGCGAAATGGGATGTGCTGAGAGGGGGACTGTAGAGTTTACTTTCTTTATGTATAAGGGTTTCTTGACAGTTTTTGAGAGGGTGGGTGGCATTATATGGGAGGGGGACTCAAGGGAATTAAGGATGAGACCTGCGGGTTGAGAAAGAATATGGGAAAAAAAAAAACTGTATTTGATAAGTATGCAAGGGTTAGGGGGGTAGAACACTATATTATACTGTACGGATAGAGGCTGGGAGGAATAACTATAACACATGTATATAAGAAAAAAAATATATATTATAAGTTTGCATGAGTAAGAGGGTAGGGGGTAGAACACTATATTGTACTGTACGGATAGAGGGTGGGGGAGGAGGGAGGAAGGAGAGATAGCTATAACACGTATATATAAAAAGGGGGAATTTAAAAAAAAAATTATATAAAATATATATAAAAAAAGTATGGGTAGAGGGTGGGGAGAGGGAGGAGGGTGGTAGGGGTTAGCTATAACAAGTAGGTATGAAGAAAATAATTTAAAAAAAAAACGGCATTTTATAGGTTTGCTTAAGTAAGGGGGGGGGGTATTAGTCTATAATATACTGTAAGGGTGGAGGGTGGGGGAAGAGGGAGGAAGGGGGGGATAGCTATAACATGCATATAAAAACAAAAAAAAAATTCAAATGTATATAAAAATTTTACTCCGGTGTTATGCAGCGTTTTTTCTGAAACCGGGATGCCATTCCATTTTAATGTTAATTGAATGTCGGGTCTTCCGACCATATTTCCGGAATTACAGTCATCAGGCATGGGTTCTGGATGGTACTGGAAGGATGGTGACCTGAGATGTATTTTATTTGAATGCTATATATTGACTTGCTTGAAGGTCGCTTTTTGCCTTCCCGTGCTTTTTCTAAGTACTGTATTTTGCTTAATGACTGCAGAAGTATTGCGTTATATCGCTGATCAGCTGTTGTTTATTCAGTACCTTGCAACACGTTGGCCAGTGGCCTGTTTCTTTGTTTAATCTTTTCTTTGCTTTCTCTGTTACTATTAGGAGGCCATCGGCTGATTGCCTCTCTTTTCTTCTTTTCCTCGTTTCTTCTTTGTCTGCCCCAAGGTTCTGGCGTCAATTTTTCTCAGGGGGCCTGCCCAGGGTGGTGATTTTAACCCCTTAGTGACCGGGCGGTTTTACACAAATCCGTCCGTTCGTGACCGCTGCTGTTTTTACGTTTCTGCGCTCTTAGTGTTTACGTCAAATTTTCCTCTTACTCGTTTATGTAACCCACACATATTTTACACTGTTTTTCTCGTCACTAAATGGACTTTATAAAAATACCATTTTTTTCATCATTTCATATAATTTACTATAAAAAATATTGTGAAATATGACACAAAAATTGAAAAAACACCACTTTTTCGAACTTTGACCCCCAAAATTCTTATGTATCAACAACCGTCAAAAAAAATTAATTCCTTGGTAGTTTCTAAATTTAGTACTGAGTTTAGCAATACCCAATGTTTACATATTCCTCGCTTTTTTCCTTATTTTATGCAACAATAAGTGCAAGTAGCACTTTGCCATTTCCAAAGAGTTTATTTTCAAAACTAGTGCTAGTGACATTGTAACACTGATATCTGTCACTAATTCCTGAATAACCCTCCACATATACATATTTTTTTAAAGTACACAAATCAAGGTATTAAACTTGGGTATTTTGACTCTTTCCATGCAAACCATTTTACCACAAATCTATGCCAAAGTTTGAGGAAAAAAAAAAATTTGGTGATTTTTTTTTTTTGAACGCAATTTAAGAATACATGTACTGTGAACTTTAAGGTTACTGCCAAAAAGCACCCCAAAATATGTTCAGCAACATCTTCTGAGTAAATTGATACCACCCATGTATAGGTATGTCGGGTCATTTGGGGGCTAATAGGCCTTATTTGGGGGGTGCGCATTTCAGTTTTCCAACTTGGAATTTTCACATTTCGTCATCATGCACCCATGTCCTATTTGGACATTTTTGAAGCCGGCCAAAGTAATTTACCCCCATCAAACCATATATTTTTAGAAAGGGCACACCCTGGGGTGCTTCAAAGAGTTGTATTTTAACACTTTCCATGCACTAGCTCTATGTCAAACTTTCAGGTAGTCACTTTTTGTGTTATTTTTTCACACACATTGTACTTTAGGCATGAATTGTCAAATCCAGTTATGGGTTACTGCCAAAACACCCCAAAATATGTTCAGCAACATCTTCTGAGTAAATTGATACCACCCATGTATAGGTATGTCGGGTCATTTGGGGGCTAATAGGCCTTATTTGGGGGTGCGCATTTCAGTTTTCCAACTTGGAATTTTCACATTTCGTCATCATGCACCCATGTCCTATTTGGGACATTTTTGAAGCCGGCCAAAGTAATTTACCCCCATCAAACCATATATTTTTAGAAAGGGCACACCCTGGGGTGCTTCAAAGAGTTGTATTTTAACACTTTCCATGCACTAGCTCTATGTCAAACTTTCAGGTAGTCACTTTTTGTGTTATTTTTTCACACACATTGTACTTTAGGCATGAATTGTCAAATCCAGTTATGGGTTACTGCCAAAAAACACCCCAAAATATGTTCAGCAACATCTTCTGAGTAAATTGATACCACCCATGTATAGGTATGTCGGGTCATTTGGGGGCTAATAGGCCTTATTGGGGGGTGCGCATTTCAGTTTTCCAACTTGGAATTTTCACATTTCGTCATCATGCACCCATGTCCTATTTGGGACATTTTTGAAGCCGGCCAAAGTAATTTACCCCCATCAAACCATATATTTTTAGAAGGGCACACCCGGGGTGCTTCAAAGAGTTGTATTTTAACACTTTCCATGCACTAGCTCTATGTCAAACTTTCAGGTAGTCACTTTTTGTGTTATTTTTTCACACACATTGTACTTTAGGCATGAATTGTCAAATCCAGTTATGGGTTACTGCCAAAAAACACCCCAAAATATGTTCAGCAACATCTGAGTAAATTGATACCACCCATGTATAGGTATGTCGGGTCATTTGGGGGCTAATAGGCCTTATTTGGGGGGTGCGCATTTCAGTTTTCCAACTTGGAATTTTCACATTTCGTCATCATGCACCCATGTCCTATTTGGGACATTTTTGAAGCCGGCCAAAGTAATTTACTCCCATCAAACCATATATTTTTAGAAAGGGCACACCCTGGGGTGCTTCAAAGAGTTGTATTTTAACACTTTCCATGCACTAGCTCTATGTCAAACTTTCAGGTAGTCACTTTTTGTGTTATTTTTTCACACACATTGTACTTTAGGCATGAATTGTCAAATCCAGTTATGGGTTACTGCCAAAAAACACCCCAAAATATGTTCAGCAACATCTTCTGAGTAAATTGATACCACCCATGTATAGGTATGTCGGGTCATTTGGGGGCTAATAGGCCTTATTTGGGGGGTGCGCATTTCAGTTTTCCAACTTGGAATTTTCACATTTCGTCATCATGCACCCATGTCCTATTTGGGACATTTTTGAAGCCGGCCAAAGTAATTTACCCCCATCAAACCATATATTTTTAGAAAGGGCACACCCTGGGGTGCTTCAAAGAGTTGTATTTTAACACTTTCCATGCACTAGCTCTATGTCAAACTTTCAGGTAGTCACTTTTTGTGTTATTTTTTCACACACATTGTACTTTAGGCATGAATTGTCAAATCCAGTTATGGGTTACTGCCAAAAAACACCCCAAAATATGTTCAGCAACATCTTCTGAGTAAATTGATACCACCCATGTATAGGTATGTCGGGTCATTTGGGGGCTAATAGGCCTTATTTGGGGGGTGCGCATTTCAGTTTTCCAACTTGGAATTTTCACATTTCGTCATCATGCACCCATGTCCTATTTGGGACATTTTTGAAGCCGGCAAAGTAATTTACTCCCATCAAACCATATATTTTTAGAAAGGGCACACCCTGGGGTGCTTCAAAGAGTTGTATTTTAACACTTTCCATGCACTAGCTCTATGTCAAACTTTCAGGTAGTCACTTTTTGTGTTATTTTTTCACACACATTGTACTTTAGGCATGAATTGTCAAATCCAGTTATGGTTACTGCCAAAAAACACCCCAAAATATGTTCAGCAACATCTTCTGAGTAAATTGATACCACCCATGTATAGGTATGTCGGGTCATTTGGGGGCTAATAGGCCTTATTTGGGGGGTGCGCATTTCAGTTTTCCAACTTGGAATTTTCACATTTCGTCATCATGCACCATGTCCTATTTGGGACATTTTTGAAGCCGGCCAAAGTAATTTACCCCCATCAAACCATATATTTTTAGAAAGGGCACACCCTGGGGTGCTTCAAAGAGTTGTATTTTAACACTTTCCATGCACTAGCTCTATGTCAAACTTTCAGGTAGTCACTTTTTGTGTTATTTTTTCACACACATTGTACTTTAGGCATGAATTGTCAAATCCAGTTATGGGTTACTGCCAAAAAAACCCCAAAATATGTTCAGCAACATCTTCTGAGTAAATTGATACCACCCATGTATAGGTATGTCGGGTCATTTGGGGGCTAATAGGCCTTATTTGGGGGTGCGCATTTCAGTTTTCCAACTTGGAATTTTCACATTTCGTCATCATGCACCCATGTCCTATTTGGGACATTTTTGAAGCCGGCCAAAGTAATTTACTCCCATCAAACCATATATTTTTAGAAAGGGCACACCCTGGGGTGCTTCAAAGAGTTGTATTTTAACACTTTCCATGCACTAGCTCTATGTCAAACTTTCAGGTAGTCACTTTTTGTGTTATTTTTTCACACACATTGTACTTTAGGCATGAATTGTCAAATCCAGTTATGGGTTACTGCCAAAAAACACCCCAATATGTTCAGCAACATCTTCTGAGTAAATTGATACCACCCATATATAGATTTGTTCTGTTTTTGGGGTGCTACGCCAATCTTTGACATGTGCTTGTCAATTTTCTAATTTGACATACAGTATCTTCTTGCTTATCTTCTTTTTAGGGGCCTTTTTACATACCCCAGTTTTATGAACGTGCATATATTTGGTAAGCTAACACCCAAAGTATTGTAAATGGAGTGTTTTTATGCTATGGATGCATCCGTTTGCTCCAAACAAATTGGATACAGTTTGGTGGTCATTTTTCATTTCATCACACCCACATCAGTTTTGGACTGTGATTTAGGAGACACTGTTGTTGTTACTGCATGAAAACTCCCAGGTTGTTTTCTGCAAGGTCTCCTGAGTACACCCATGCCCCCATGCATAGGTTTGCCAGGATTTTGGGAAGGTTCAAATACAATTTTTATGACTTTGTCATTAGAGTTGAAATTGAGATTATTTCTTCAGCTAGGCCTATCTTGGTTTTGGGTCTACCGCATACCCCAGTTTGAATTATTGCCAGAAAATTGTTTATATTTGTTATGTTGACACCCCAAGGTATTGCATATGGAGTGCTTTGATGCCATGGATGCAACAGTTTTAGCCCAAAACATTTGAGAAGGTGTGTGGTGTAATTTTTCAATTTTCAGATTTTCACACCCACATCAGTTTTGGACTGTGATTTAGGAGACACGGTTGTTTGTTACTGCATGAAAACTCTCCAGGTTGTTTTCTGCAAGGTCTCCTGAGTACACCTGCCCCCCATGCATAGGTTTGCCAGGATTTTGGGAAGGTTCAAATACAATTTTTATGACTTTGTCATTGGAGTTGAAATTGAGATTATTTCTTCAGCTAGGCCTAGCTTTGGTTTGGGGTCTACCGCATACCCCAGTTTGAATTATTGCCAGAAAATTGTTTATATTTGTTATGTTGACACCCCAAGGTATTGCATATGGAGTGCTTTGATGCCATGGATGCAACGGTTTTAGCCCAAAACATTTGAGAAGGTGTGTGGTGGTAATTTTTCAATTTTCAGATTTTCACACCCACATCAGTTTTGGACTGTGATTTAGGAGACACGGTTGTTTGTTACTGCATGAAAACTCTCCAGGTTGTTTTCTGCAAGGTCTCCTGAGTACACCCATGCCCCCATGCATAGGTTTGCCAGGATTTTGGGAAGGTTCAAATACAATTTTTATGACTTTGTCATTGAGAGTTGAAATTGAGATTATTTCTTCAGCTAGGCCTATCTTTGGTTTTGGGTCTACCGCATACCCCAGTTTGAATTATTGCCAGAAAATTGTTTATGTTTGTTATGTTGACACCCCAAGGTATTGCATATGGAGTGCTTTGATGCCATGGATGCAACGGTTTTAGCCCAAAACATTTGAGAAGGTGTGTGGTGTAATTTTTCAATTTTCAGATTTTCACACCCACATCAGTTTTGGACTGTGATTTAGGAGACACGGTTGTTTGTTACTGCATGAAAACTCTCCAGGTTGTTTTCTGCAAGGTCTCCTGAGTACACCCATGCCCCCATGCATAGGTTTGCCAGGATTTTGGGAAGGTTCAAATACAATTTTTATGACTTTGTCATTGGAGTTGAAATTGAGATTATTTCTTCAGCTAGGCCTAGCTTTGGTTTTGGGTCTACCGCATACCCCAGTTTGAATTATTGCCAGAAAATTGTTTATATTTGTTATGTTGACACCCCAAGGTATTGCATATGGAGTGCTTTGATGCCATGGATGCAACGGTTTTAGCCCAAAACATTTGAGAAGGTGTGTGGCGGTAATTTTTCAATTTTTTATTTTTACGCCCACATTAGATTTGGACTGTGATTTAGGAGACACGGTTGTTTGTTACTGCATGAAAACTCTCCAGGTTGTTTTCTGCAAGGTCTCCTGAGTACACCCATGCCCCCATGCATAGGTGTGCAAAGATTTTGGCAAATACAGCACCAATTGTAGAACATAAAATGGTACGAATAAAATGTAAAAGTCTGGAGCAGTAAAAGAAAAAAAAAAACTAAACTGAACTAACTAACTGGAGTGTGAGAAAAAATAGAAAGGAAAAAAAAAATCACAGATCACGCACAGTGTGATATATCTTGAAACAGTCCCCAAGACACAGACCGGGTTGTCCAGGGCATTCTGGGCAGTAAAAGATTGTGTCTCTCCTCTGCCCCCTTTGAAACACACCCTGCACCTTTTTTGGGGTTTCTGTTTGCCCTCAGTAGGGGGGATTTTATAAATAAAATGCGTAGCCCCAACTCTGTCCCCCATCACCGCCCGGGGAGCAGGTGCATCCTGGTACAAAAGCCCCGAAATGACCTGGAGCTGAAACTGTAAAAAGGACAGCGTCACTCCGGGGTTTGCCTTTTTGCAGAGCAAAAAGGCATTGTGGGTTGCAATTTGCATCAGGTAAATTGCAACCTTTTTGTACCAGGCCCTTGACTTCCGCATAATCTGGTAGGGCTGGAGCAGCTGATCTGCCAGATCAACCCCACCCATATGCCGGTTATAGGCTTTGATGCACACTGGTTTCCTGATGCGCTCAGCTCTGCCACGTACAGAGACCTCCACAGACCTCTCAGTGTGGATGGTGGATAGAAGGTATACATCCTTCTTGTCTCTGTACTTGACCGCCAACAGCTCCTCTTGGCGCAGAGCTGAGGTCTCCCCCTTTTTAGCCGGGTGCGGACAAGCTGTGCTGGGAAACTACGACGCTACGAACGTTCTTGTGCGAACAGTACCGCATGTGCTGTATCAAAGCAATACAGCACTATGACAAGCAATTTGAACAAAGGGACACTTGTATAAAAATTATCAACATACAAGTGGTACCCTTTGTTCATCAGGGGAAAAGTAGGTACGTCCCACAATCTTGCCACTGGTTCCCACGTGTTCTGGGCAACCTGGAGGGTCAAGGCTACTATCCTTTCCCTCGTACACCCGGAAGGCCTGAGTATACCCACTCTCGCTGTCACAGAGCTTATACACTCTTTCACTCCATACCTGGAGCGTTGGAAGGAATATACTGCTTGAATCCCAGCCTTCCCTTGTATTTCATTAGGGATTCATCCACGCAGATATTCCTTCCAGGTGTATAAGCCTCTGCAAACCTGGCGGCGAAGTGGGTAATCAGGGGACGGATTTTATACAGCCTGTCAAAAATGGGGATGCTCTCTAGGAGGGCACAGGCTGTTGTCACTGAAGTGCATGAAACGCAAAATGTTTTCATACCTTCTACGTGACATTGATTGGGGGTAAAGGGGGTAGAGCAGATGGGGCTACTGCTCCAGTAGGAGCGAATTGAGGGCTTCTTTATGATGCCATCAGCATAGTAAGTGCCCAGAATTTCAGAAATTCTGGCACATCTAGCGGGGTCCAATTGCTGCCTTGCCAAGTAGGAGTCTGGCTTCGCAGCACAATGCTGATGGGCATACAGAGATTTGATTGGGCCACGATGTGGCCCAACAAATCATCCCCCATAAACACCTGCAAAACTGTGTGGCGGTAAATCCTGCAACATCAATATTGATGCCAGGATTTGCCGTGAAAGGAGGGATATCTGGCCTCTGGCGATGAGGCACTACCCACTCCTCAGCTGGAGCTGTGCGTCTCCTGCTGGCAGGTGGTGACCCAGGATCTGCATCAGAAACATCACTAGATACATCAGCCAGCGTAGATAATGTATCTAGCGACGTCTCTGAGCAGTTGGCGGGGTCAAAATCAGGGTCAGAGTCTGACGCAGATGCCTCAGATTCTGATGCCAGGATGGCATATGCCTCCTCGGCGCTGTACACCCTCTCAGACATTATATATAATAATTATAAAATTTTATAATCTAAGCGGATTGTTGGTTCTTAGAAGAACCGTTGGGTTTTACAAGAAAATACAAAAACACCTAAATCTCTCTAAATCACTCTAAACCTGCCTCAATTCTTCTAAATCTCCCTAAAATCTCTCTAAATCTGCCTAAATTTTTCTAATCTCACTAAATCTCACTAAAATCTCTAACCTGTCAAATCTGATCTCTCTCTCTCGTTCACCAAAACACAAGTGAGGAGAGGGAGGGAGAATCACAGAGGTCAGAGCCAATATTTACAAAATATTGACCTGACCTGACAAATTAGAATTTTTATTTTGATTTTTTCTAACTTCTGATTGGATGTTGCTAGCCTGCCTCTCTGATGAGGCAGGCTAGGAACATCCCACTCAGCCCCAAGATGACCCTGCCCTTAGAAGGGCAGCGCCATCTTGGCTGTCACTTTTCTTTTCTTTTATTCATTTTTATTTATTTTATTTTATTTTTTTACACTTTTTTTACACTTTTTTTACTCTGCTGGGTGCCTTGATCCCTCGAGGCACCCAGCAGAGCACCTGATCACTCATGTGATCTTTTTGTACTGAGTGCCACGATACCTCGTGGCACTCAGTACTTCCTGCTGCTACCGGAAGTGATCGCTCGGGGGAGCGATCACTTAGCGGACCGGCGGCAGGTAAGCATATTGCAGGGATGCCTCGATGTCGAGGCATCCCTGCAATATACACAGAGCAGCTGGAGCGATACCGATCGCTTCCAGCGCTCTTTAGAAGTGCCGGGCACCTCTCCGGTGAAACCGGATGTAGATCGCTCCCGGGGAGCGATCACATGGTGCCCCGGCACTTCTCACCGCCATTGCACGGCTGCCTGGACTCCCAGGCATCCTGCAATGTGGTTTGAGCTGCTGGAAGCGATCCGATCGCTTCCAGCGCTCTCTCTTAGTGCCGGGCACCTCTCCGGTAAAACCGGATGTAGATCGCTCCCGGGGAGCGATCACATGGTGCCCCGGCACTTCTAACGGCCATTGCACGGATGCCTGGACTCCCAGGCATCCTGCAATGGCGTTTGAGCTGCTGGAAGCGATCCGATCGCTTCCAGCGCTCAAAAAACCCCAGGACGTACCATGTACGTCAGCGGGTCTAAGAGAGACCCGCTGCAATGACGTACATGGTACGTCCGCGGTCGGGAAGGGGTTAAACTTGGACAGGTAACCTGACGGGCGGAGAAAATGGGTGGTATATCTGTGTTGAGCGCTACCTGTAGATGTGTATGTTGCGCTTTGTGAAGTGCACCTTCTATATGGAGGTATCCTACCTATGGTGAGATGTGATGACCTCAGGTTTAATAATATACCTCACAAAAATAGGGAGGATTTAGGAGACCCTGGTCTTTTCCCAAAGAATCTCAAGGGAATACTTAAGGTAGAGATGGTGATGACAGGTTTAAATCGTACTCTGCGTTCCCCATGATCAAAAAGGGATATATGGGATTCTGATGCACCTGTTACATTAGTGTATTTTCGTGAGAACACAAAGTTGGGGGAGCAATGGCAGTCAAATAAAGTCACTATCTGGTGGTTAAAAGATGTGCTGTATGAGACACCTATTTGGTCTGGGTAGTGCCAGAAGTCCTCTAGTAGTTTACTGTCCTCTAGTGGTTAGACTAGGTAACGCAGTCTCTGAATGCAGTGTAAAAAACAGATGTGTCTTCAGTTTTTCCTCTTCTTCCGTCCTTAACATATGCAAGACAGAAAAAAGGCATACATAGTGCAACACTGTATAATTAAGCTTGTTTGTTCAGATAAAAGGTGGATTGAACTCACGTGGTCTAGAGCCTATTTGGGGATGTCAGGCTCAGACTTTAGTGCCGCGCCAGTCCATAAAGGTTACTGGATCCCTTCTTTAAATCCCTCCTGTGCTGCAACAGGTTCCTCGTGGTCTCCCGGTTCTCTGGACTGGTCATCCAAGGGCAGATGTGTGGCTACCGCTGGCGTTCCTTCCTTTCTCCGCGGGTAAAAACCACAAACAGCAGGATAAGGGGGTTTAAAGGGATTTATTTAAGATATACAATACAGTTAAAATATAGGGGGTAATCCAGGACGCGTTTCGCCTGATACAAGGCCTCTTCCGCTGGATACCTCCTCAGTTTCTCTCTGTTCTTTATATACAGAGTGTGTTATGCTTGGTGCGATTTACATTTTCGATTCGGCGCGCCGGATTTGGCGCATGCGCCTTAGTCTGATTGGGCCGGTCACATGCGCGTGTTGGCCAATCCTTGTGCTGTATTCCTTAGGACATCGTCGGAGGTGCTTCTCTTCTCTGTTGTCCTCGTGCTTCAGATGTAATATGTCAGTTTTGTGCAGAGGGAGTTTTGTGGGGACAGATATCAGCACCACGTGCTGGATTTGTACTTAGTACCCCCATACTGTTTATTGCCCCAATCTCTCTGCCGGTACCCTGATCAGGCAGAATTTTGATTCACACACCGAGCAGAAATTAAGCCAGTTTTAGCAAGATATGGAGACTTTGAGCACGAGAGTCCCCACAAAACTCCCTCTGCACAAAACCGACATATTACATCTGAAGCACGAGGACAACAGAGAAGAGAAGCACCTCCGACGATGTCCTAAGGAATACAGCACAAGGATTGGCCAACACGCGCATGTGACCGGCCCAATCAGACTCAGACTAAGGCGCATGCGCCAAATCCGGCGCGCCGAATCGAAAATGTAAATCGCACCAAGCATAACACACTCTGTATATAAAGAACAGAGAGAAACTGAGGAGGTATCCAGCGGAAGAGGCCTTGTATCAGGCGAAACGCGTCCTGGATTACCCCCTATATTTTAACTGTATTGTATATCTTAAATAAATCCCTTTAAACCCCCTTATCCTGCTGTTTGTGGTTTTTACCCGCGGAGAAAGGAAGGAACGCCAGCGGTAGCCACACATCTGCCCTTGGATGACCAGTCCAGAGAACCGGGAGACCACGAGGAACCTGTTGCAGCACAGGAGGGATTTAAAGAAGGGATCCAGTCACCTTTATGGACTGGCGCGGCACTAAAGTCTGAGCCTGACATCCCCAAATAGGCTCTAGACCACGTGAGTTCAATCCACCTTTTATCTGAACAAACAAGCTTAATTATACAGTGTTGCACTATGTATGCCTTTTTTCTGTCTTGCATATGTTAAGGACGGAAGAAGAGGAAAAACTGAAGACACATCTGTTTTTTACACTGCATTCAGAGACTGCGTTACCTAGTCTAACCACTAGAGGACAGTAAACTACTAGAGGACTTCTGGCACTACCCAGACCAAATAGGTGTCTCATACAGCACATCTTTTTAACCACCAGATAGTGACTTTATTTGACTGCCATTGCTCCCCCAAACTTTGTGTTCTCACGAAAATACACTAATGTAACAGGTGCATCAGAATCCCATATATCCCTTTTTGATCACGGGAACGCAGAGTACGATTTAAACCTGTCATCACCATCTCTACCTTAAGTATTCCCTTGAGATTCTTTGGGAAAATACCAGGGTCTCCTAAATCCTCCCTATTTTTGTGAGGTATATTATTAAACCTGAGGTCATCACATCTCACCATAGGTAGGATACCTCCATATAGAAGGTGCACTTCACAAAGCGCAACATACACATCTACAGGTAGCGCTCAACACAGATATACCACCCATTTTCTCTGACATTATTGGCAGGTGTGTAACACTGCCTCTCTATCGGAGTCAAGCAGCAACCTGTACTACATCAGACAGCGCCATATAAAGGATTATTCCTTGCGAATTTACCCACAGGTAACCTGACGGGCGCCTACGCCTCTTCGAACACTTAGTGTTCATTGTTTTGTATGTGTACTTTGTTCTGTGTGTGTTTTGTGTTCTCTTTCTTCTTGTTTTCTTGCTGCTCTTTTCCCCTCCCCCTCATCCGTTCCCCCCCCTTTTTTTTTCTCTCCTTATTTAAGGTTTGGGAACATGTCGAGGAGGAGAGTGGAGGTGAGGCACAGCACTTGTACTCCTGGTATTGGAGAGAAGACGGCTTTTGTGCCGAGGTCATTACGCTACTTAACCTATAACGTTAAAGGACTTAATGTTCCGGAGAAATGTGGGCGGCTTCTCCGTGAACTATTGGCTCTGAAGGCTTCGGTGGTCTTCTTACAGAAGACACATTTTCGTGCGGACGCACCTCCCAAACTACTCACTCGGGCATTCCCCACAGGGTTTTTCAGCAATTATACCCTTGGCAAATCGCGTGGTACAGCGATCTTATTTGCAAAAGATGTCCCTTTTGTGCCCATGGACACGCTTTGCGATGATGAGGGCAGATTTATTTTTGTTAAGGGTACTGTTTCGGGGGTTGCCTATACTTTTGCCGAATAGCAACCAGCATCGGTGCCTCGCGCGCATAAATTGGATAAGTGTCAAACGGGTATTTTGATCCTGGCGGGGGACTTTAACGTCCCTTTGGATCCCTGGAGGGACACTTCTCGTCGTCAGTCATCGATCCCCCCCCCAGCTCTATCAGACATCTTAAACGTACGTTGGACTCCCTGCGCTTGGTGGATGTTTGGCGTGCTCTGAACTCAGGGTCTAGAGATTTCACGCACTACTCGTCCGTACATGCGTCTTTTTCGAGAATCGACTATCTCTTCATGCAACAACATCAATTGCACTTACTACTCGAGTCAGATATAGGTACCCGTACGTGGTCGGACCATTCGCCAGTAAGGATGGCTTTGACCTCTCCACTTTTTCGACCGAGAAAAATCTTGGAGACTGAATACACACCTGCTTGATGACCCTGGTTTTACGACAGAACTATCTTGTGCTATAAAACATTAATTTGAGGAAAACGCAGATGTAGGTGAGGTCTCGGAAGTTACGGTTTGGGAGGTACAGAAGGCGGTGGTGCGGGGCCTGCTTATTAGCAAGGCTGTCGCGTTGAAGAAGGCCAAGTCGTCAGAGATGGCGGACCTCCTACAAGATATCAGACGCTTAGAACAGTCCCAGCTTTACGCGTCAGATGACACAGACTTTTAGGGAGGCAACGCTACTGTGACGACGCCTCAGTGATATCCTTAACGAGAATCTGAGACTAGACGCGGCGCGTACTAAATGTCATTTTGCCTTACATGAAAATAAACCTGGAAAGTTACTGGCACAATTGCTCCGTCAACGTCGGGATCTCAATTATGTCTCCAAGATTAAAACGGGGACTGGACGAATGTCACCTCGGCCTGATGAGATTATTAAGGAGTTTGAGTCCTATTACCGTAAACTGTATGCCATAGACGGTTCGACAGGGGGAGTAGATGCCCAACCCGATATCTCCGGGTATCTGCAAGATAAGATCCATACTACGCTGTCTGCTGAGGATGGGGAGACGCTCTCTGCTCCATTTACATCTGCGGAATTTACGGCAGTAATGAAACTCATGAAAAAGGGTAAAAGTCCTGGCCCGGATAGCCTACCGGCTGATTATTATAAACATTTTGCAGCGGACTTATATCCGTGGATGCTTTCAGCCTTTCAATCGGTAGATGCGGATACTTCTTTTCACCCTCATACGATGGCGGCTACGATAGCAGTCATACCGAAACCGGGAAAAGATGGCACGGAATGTAAGAATTATAGACCCATATCCTTGCTGAATACAGATGCAAAAGTATTTGCTAAGCTATTGGCCGAGCGTTTGAAGCCCTTTCTGTCTCACCTGGTCCGACCGAATCAGATAGGTTTTATTCCGGGATGGGAAGCTAGAGATGCCACCTCTAGAGCGTTGGGTGCAGTCGCTTATGCAAGAAAGTCAGGGGAAGGGGTAGTGCTGTTATCGATGGATGCCGAAAAGGCGTTCGATAGAGTGAATTGGCCTTTTCCATTTTTGGTGTTACAGCGGACGGGGCTACCGGATGTTTTTTTGGATCAGGTACAGGCATTATATACGAATCCCTCGGCCCGTATTCGTGTGAATGGAGCTCTTTCGGCAGCCATTCCAATCTGTAATGGAACTAGACAGGGCTGCCCCTTGTCGCCGTTATTATTTGCACTGTATCTGGAGCCACTCCTGGAAGCTGTTGATTCTACCAATTCCATCACAGGGATCCGAGGCGCCTCTACTCATCACGTGGTCTCTGCTTACGCGGACGACCTGCTTTTTATGTTGACAAATGCTGAAACATCATTGCCGGCGGTGACAAAGGCTTTGTCAGACTTTGGTGAGGTCTCCGGGTTCCGTGTAAGCATGCACAAGTCGGAATTACTCAATGTGAATCTTCCACAGAGATGTGTAGCTAGAGTGAAGCAGTTGATACCGTTTACGTGGTGTGCTGATCGCCTGAAATACCTGGGAATCTGGATATCGCCGTTAGGGATGAGCCGAACACTCCCCGAGTTCGGTTCGAGCCCGAACCCCCATGCAAGTCAATGGGGCTGAAAATTCGTTTTTTTAGAGTGCCCTCCAAGAGTGCATATATGCTACATATTTGCCATAAAAGGTGTATGGGGGTCCGGGTAGTGCCCTGGGGGACAGGAAACAAGGACAAAAAGTAAAAAAAAAAAGTTTTTAAAAAGGGACAGTGAGTTTTCCATGAAATAAGGGTTAAAAATAAAAACCAAAAATTCCTTCAAATATCGTGCCTAGGAGGTCCCCATAACCTGCCCGTGAAGTGGCAGATTTCTAGGAAGTATAGAAATATGTAAAAACCAAAAAGTGACATTTCAAATGACGGTAAATGCTTTTCCTTTAGTCTATCCATAAACAACTGCTTGGGGCGGCAGTCTGTATAAAAAAAGAGGAGACATTTTCGGAAACGCAGAAAAAGTTTACGGATTTTTTGGCGGTGAAAAGCAGGAGAATGACTGGAGAATGAAAAATTCTAGACCAAATAGCCGATTTGGAAAGTGAGATAAATGGGAGAATTTTTCTGGTTTGGCCATTTTGACCTAGAATTTTCCATTCTCCAGTCATTTTCCTGAGTTTCATCTTTCTCTGAATAACCCTGTCAGGGTTATTCAGAGAGCGGTGAAGAGCAGGAGAATGACTGGAGAATGGAAAATTCTAGGTCAAAATAGCCAAACCAGAAAAATTCTCCCATTTAGGCTAGGGTCAGACTAGCGAATTTTTAACGTGCGTTTAGGCGCACTTAATCACGGCCGCACTAGCAGCAAATGACGGCCAATATACGAAGTACGGTCGCACGAAAGTCCGGCTGCGCAACGCAAGTGGAAAATGAACGCATTTTTTCGAGAAAGCAGAACCGCTAGTACTGACGTACAGAGTGCGATGCGTCCACTAGCGGCGTGTGTGCGTGATTTGGAGACGTCAGACCCTGCTCATGTCCGGCCAACATAACGTCCAGACACCCAAAGTTTCCTGGTTTGGATCCGTAAAAGATCACGCACAAAAATGCGCATCGTATGACCGTTTTCGCGCAATCCGTGAAAAAAAAATACAGCAATGCGTTCGGACGCACTTTTTGACGGTCGCTGCGAAAAATGCGTTAGTCTGACCCTAGCCTTCTCTCACTTTCCAAATCGGCTATTTGGTCCAGATTATTCTCTTTTCCTGCCATTCTCCTGGTTTTCACCTTTCTCTGAACAACCCTGAGAGAGAGGTGAAAGCCAGGAGAACTGGCAGGAGAAGAGAACAATCTAGACCAAATAGCCAATTTGGAAAGTGAGTTAAATGGGAGAATTTTTCTGGTTTGGCTATTTTGACCTAGAATTTTCCATTCTCCAGTCATTCTCCTGCTCTTCACCGCTCTCTGAATAACCCTGTGAATGTTTAATCCCGAGGTGAAAAATAACATTGCTTTAGATTTTTTTCAAACACCAGTTAACCACTTGGCTGCTATGGAAGCGCTCAGCGTGTCCAGCCAAGTGGTTCTCCTGTGCTATGGACGCGCTGAGCGCGTCCATGCACAGGAGGCAGCAATCCCCCGGATTCCGGCGGATTGCTGCGCCCACCGGTGCGGGCTGACATCTTGGATGTCAGCCCAGCACTACGGGACCCCGGCAGAGCAAATAGAGGTCATCGCGCCGCCGCGATGACATCTAATTCAGGCGCCCCCCCCGCATGTGCGGAGGAAGCGCAAGAAAAGGGAGGGAGGTCCTTCGGACCTCTCTCCCTCCCGATCGCCGGGGGGCAGAGGGATAATCCAGGCACCGTTTGGAAGGGCACAGCCTGCCCTTCCAAACGGTGGCTGTGATTAACCCCTGGGGAGCCGGATCACGAATCGGCGCTGAAAAGCGCCGGATCGTGATACTCTCCTGGAGCTTGCCGACATCTTCGATGTCGGCCAAGCCTCCAGGAACTCCCCCTGAGGACTGGCGTCAACCCCTAGCTGCCACCAATGGTGGAGATAGGGGGTTCCAATGAACCCCCTATCTCCCGATCCGTGGCAGCTAGGGGTTAATGTTTGATATCGTTGGATCGGCCAGAGCATGGCCTTTCCAAGGATACTAAACATGAGCATGAAAAATATTTTTCAAAAAAATAAAAATAAATATTTAAAAAAAAAGGTTTGTTTTTGTTTTGTTAATGCAGCAATATTGTTCCCATTTCAATTATAATGTAAACAATAATGCTGCACTAACGATTTTTGTATGTGGTGCGTTTGTTAAAAAAAGCAAAATTTTCCCCCAGAAAAAAATGTAACGAGACCCCATTTCTAATTTTTTTAACAAGCGCACCCCATACAAAATAACCGCAAACGATCGCATGTTAAAATGTGAAAAACACTTTACACATAATAAATTATTGAAAATTCTAATTTTATTACATTTTTTGTTATAATATACAGACATGACATAACGTATACATATAATAATGACATATTATGAATCTGCCAAGTCTGCCGGAAAGAACAATATATAATATGTCTGGGTCATATATCAAAATATGGCTACAAAACGCGGTTAAACATGATGAGCAAAAGCGGTAAAAATGACCTCAGCACAGAGGTGTGAAAAGCCTCAGCAGCGAAAGGGTTAAATGCAGCATATTAGGATGTTTTAGGGAAATTAATGCTCAAATCTCAATCAGATGCAGACACCACCCCACCCCCTCACTATATTGTACAATGTATCAAATTGATTACCAGACTAAAAACACCTGGTGTTATGCCCGTTTGTGAACAGAGCTCATTTAGAGTTGATAATCTTTCCACGTACACCTTAGTTTTTAATTCAATATCTAATAAACCGTTGCTTATAATATTCTGCAGTAAAGAGTCTCTTTATTTCTAGATTTTTTTGTATTTTTTTAAGCATTTTCTATACTTTTTTCAAATTTTTTTTTTCGAACTCAAACCGACACGCCCAAAAAGTTCGAAATTCGCGAACTTTCGAACTGCCAAAGTTCCTGTCGAACTCCGAACAGCTCATCCCTAATCGCCGTCCCCTGCGCAGCTTTACACCCTTAATTATCAATCACTGCTGGATGTCTTCGTCTGAGTTATCTGGTTGGTCTAAAGTTTATTTCTTGGTCGGGTCGGATCAATGCATTGAAGATGAACGTTGTACCCAGACTTTTAAATGTTCTTCAAACGGTCCAGATTTCCTTGCCTGCCAATTTCTAAAAAAAATGTTCCGAACGGCGGCTCTAAGTTTTATTTGGCCTCGCGGAGGCCCACGTGTAAGTTATGCGACACTTTGTCGCCCTAAGTCTGGAGGGGGATTAGCATTGCCAGATGCAAAACTTCATTACTACTCTACTCACCTCACACGTCTTCTGGAATGGTCCCTCCAGAAGTCAGAAAAATTGTGGTTAGACTTAGAGGAAACGCTGATAGGCGCGTCTTTATGGACGCTGCCATGGATTCGTTGTCGAGGTCCGTGGTAACAAAAGATTTGGTGTCTTACCAATGAAACACTGGGTATCTGGAGACGATTGCGTACGCAATTTGGGTTGACATCCTCGATTTCACCGCTCTTACCATTACAGGATAATCCTGATTTCTCGCTGGGAGTATGTCCGGCCCTTGCAGCGAGATGATTCGACCTACCGGCCAGGATCACGGTCGCGACTTATTTGAAGGACGGGAATCCGCCCCCGTTACAGAGCTTGGAAGGAACACCGACGATCCATCTTCAGGAGCGGTTCAATTACCATCAGATCCAATCGTATTTGCGCTCTCTAAAAGGCAGGTTACAGCCTTGCCCGCCCCCTTACTCCCTTTGAGCAGTACTTTCAGCTTGGTATCCCGTTGGCCAGAAGTGTTTTCACTATATACCGCATGCTCGTTAGGCGTTATGCAGAGACCCCGGCTTTTAGAGACAGGTGGAGTGCCGTGATAGGGAGAATTATTTCAGACGAGGAATGGATTAAAACTTTCACACTCATTCATAAGGGAACCGGAGCCTTGAAATGTGCGGAAAATGCATAGAAGATTCTTACCTTTTGGTATCGGACCCCGGACCGATTACAGAAAATGTTCCC
Source organism: Leptobrachium leishanense (assembly GCA_009667805.1). NCBI lineage: Eukaryota > Metazoa > Chordata > Amphibia > Anura > Megophryidae > Leptobrachium > Leptobrachium leishanense. The sequence goes on along the minus strand of RXON01002200.1, from coordinate 23,042 downwards.
TCTCCATGATCCACAATGCTGGCGGTGTAAGACGGCTTTCGGCGATTTCCTGCATATTTGGTGGGATTGTCCCATGATACAGGTTTTTTGGAACATGGTTCACACAGCGGTTCGTGCTGTTTCAGATTCGGACATTGAGTTTGTGCCCTCTAACTATATTTTGTTGCAGTTCCCTGCCTCCAATAAAATTATGAAGTGGTCGGTAGTGTTGAGATTGGTACTGCTGCAAAGCTGTTGATACCGCTGCATTGGGGCAAATCGTCGCTACCCTTGTGGCGTGAATGGGTAGATAAGGTCGAATTTCTACACAGAATGGACAACCTGATAGCGAGGGACCTAGACCAGGTTGAACAATTTGTAATGACTTGGTTCCATTGGGATACCTATGTGAGCTCAGCCCCTGAGAGATGCCAGGAAGTGGCGCGGCCTGATCCGTGAGTGAGAAAGCTGACTGATGGAAAATAAATCGTGGAGGTGGATATGCCACAATGCTGTTATCTCAGAGTAACCCAGTGGAATCTGAGAGGGTCAGGAGCTGTGCTTGTCCCTGTGAGTTACCCGCCTATAAGCATGCCGTGTCCTCCCCCTCAGGGATGTTTCCAACCCTTCCCCCCTTTTTTTTCTCTTTCCCCCCTTAATTTCCCCTTGGACCTATACTCTTCACTGATAGTTGTCTCTTTTTGTAATGCCTTCTTTATGTTTGTTTTTATTGTTGTCTTGTCATCCCTGTTTGTTTGTCTGACTGTAGTTATGTTATGTTGCTGATAGTCTGTTTCTTCCCTTGCAGCATTGAAATAACTTTAAAGGACTAGGATGATTCCTTCCCGAGGCTGGTCAGCTGTAGTGCGACATACATCTGCAGTTGTTACACCTAATACTCTGTTATTGGCCAGATCTGGTTTTTGCTTTGCACCGCCTGAACATATGTACAGCCTTACGCTCTGCCTAGGGGGATCCCTTGTGTATGTGTTGAGCGAACTTTAGAATTGTGCTATTACTGCTGCTGATGTTTATGTTTGTGTCTGTCTATTTATGTCAATAAAAATTCTGATTGCAATAAAAAAATACATATACAATCCAGCACACACCAGTGCATGGAGTGTCAACAAAGGGGATATGGGTACCCAAACATAAAACACAATTTAATGAAAATACATCAAACCATCAGCACTGCGGAATATGCCGGCGCTTTATAAATAAATAATAATAATAATAAATGGACATACTATTAAAAAACAAATAAATTAAATTAGTTGACATGGAGAAAGTATATACAGCAGCGTAGGTTAATGATGAAAAAACCCATACAAACAATGAGAATAGGACTAATCTCGCTATATAGTCAGAGAAAGATATAGAGATTTTGCAAAGCCACTGATATTTTGTTTCCCACCATCCAGCAACTGTCATAATTCTGCCATCACGTGTAATATTCTTGGCATAGGATCTTTCCTTGAATTTTGTACCTACATCCAGTACTAGCTTGAAAAAATTCCAAATTATTATTGAGAATAAATACACAGACAGGTGTAAAAGGAAGAGCACGTCTTCCATCAGGAAAGAAAAGGGAGAAACAAGAAAACAATCAGGCATCTGTCAACAAACGAAATCGTGTGTGCACCACTCCAGAATACCAAGGGCTAAATTACATTCTTCACGCAAAAATCCTTGCGCAAAGCGAAATTCCTTGCGCCAAGCGTTAAAGTTTTGCAAGTGCACATCACCGCTGGAATTACAATCCTCGGGCGTCTTTTAATCCGCCGATCAATAGCGCGTGCAAACAGGACGCAGCCAAATGCTCGCGCAGTACCATTGCGTGCAAATATCAGTGTGCGCACTGCTTTTTTGTCGCGATTCAGCCAATCAGAATTAAGAACCACAAATTAGCTCACGTTAAGAAATTGCGCCTGCCACAGTCAAATTGGGCATATATGCTGCAGCAATAATACATGCACACACAACTTCTCCATTTTATTGGTTTGGTATGAGTTAAATAGGCAACTATACTTTGCTTCATTATTCTTTACTAGTTGTTAAGCCTGCCCGGAGGGCAGTCTATTGTTGTTGTATCCAGCTCAGAATTCATGTCCACATATTTGTTTTCCAATGTCCTATCCAAGAGTATCTCTCTATATAAATGCGTTTGTAACGCATCCGTCGCCGTCCCACCTGCAACAGGAGGGGCAACTGAGCAGCTCTGATGGGTGCACGCACAGCTGAAGCGCATTACAAAGGCATTTATATATTAGAGCAGGTTCCTCTTCCCTCTTAGGGCTATATTACAAAACTGGTGCTAACTTTACCAGAGCTGACGTAAACGAACCAGAGCCATTATAGTCTATGGGGCTTTTAAGTTTACAACAGCTCTGGCTAAATTAGCACCAACATTGTAATACTGCCCTTAGATTGGAAACTCATGGGAACAGGACCCTCTTAGATTGTAAACTCGTGTGACCGCTTAGATTGTAAACTTATGGGACCACTATGTAAGCACGTGGGACCCCTTAGATTGCAAGCTCATGTTCAGTATTATTGTATTATTTAGGGATGCACCGATACCATTTTTTTAAGACCGAGTACCGATACTTTTTTTTCAAGTACTCACTGATACCGCGTACTGACACTTTTTTTTTATGTCATGTGACCGCTTTCCAATAAGAACAGACCTCATATAAAAATGCCCCAGCTCACATGTATATGCCCCATCTTTCATGGATTATGCCCCAGCTCTCATTGATATGCCCCCCAGCTCATGGATTATGTGCCCCGGCTCATGGATACTGCCCCAGCTCATGGATACTGCCCCAGCTCATGGATACTGCCCCAGCTCATGGATACTGCCCCAGCTCATGGATACTGCCCCAGCTCATGGATTTGCCGCCACAGCTCGTGGATTTGCCCCCCAGCTCACCTGGCACTCTCCGCGATCATACTTCCCTTCCTGAGCTATGCCGGGAAAGTCTTTGCGCGTGCGCTCGTTGGAAGGCCCCCAGTTGCGATCACGTGGATGGTAAGTATGCTCAGGAAGGTAAGTATGATCGCAGAGAGCTCCAGGTGCCTGTCCGAATGCTCTATCGACATTCGGACAGGCCCTGCAGCTGCTCACCGAGTTCATACTTACCTTCCTGAGCGACGCCGGGAAACTTTCTGCGCGTGCGCTCGTTGGAAAGCCCCAGCCGTGATCACATGCTCCCACGTGATCGCGGCTGGGGGCCTTCCAACGAGCGCACGTGCGAAGACTTTCCCGGTGTAGCTCACGAAGGTAAATATGAAAGCGGAGAGCAGCTGCAGGGCCTGTCCGAATGCCGATAGAGCATTTGGACAGCCACCCCAGATGCCGGCAAGCTGGCTCAATGACGGCTTCCGGTATCGGGGAAAATATCGGGGGTACTGCACGAGTACCAAGTACTCCTGCAGTACCAGGTATCGGCACCGATACCGATAATAATACTAGGGTTGCACCGATACTAGTATGTGTTCAGCATTATTGTTCGTTACATTAAAGGTGATTTCAATGAAGAAAAAAAACTTTGAGTGAGTGGAAGTCACATGGAAGAACGGAGGTCACGTTTCCTATAGAGCTCTACTCTCCACAGTCTGCAGCCACACCCCTTCTCTGTCCAGAGTGAGAATGAGGAGAGAAGGCGGAGCGAGAGAGGCGAGCAGGGCCAGCCTGACACAGCAGCCTCCTGCCCTGGACACCGCTTTATAGGGTGAGTCAGGGATTTCCCGGGAGACTGATCCGTTAGAGAGGAGCGCACACAGCGCCTCTCCAACGGATTTTTGGATGCGCACGCACCCACGCACCCAGCAGTACGCTGGTTGCACACGCATTTGAAGACGGCGGCGTGGGACACACCGCCGTCTTACTGTTTTATAGTATAGATGGGCTGGTGTATTTGGGTTTGGCCAGGTTGTTCAGATATACCATTAACACCAGCTTTTAGGAGTTGCTAAAATTATGCGCGCAAAGGCCATGCGGTAATTACGGCAAAATAGATTGTAATACCATACTCGTACCAGTGCGCATTCGCCTTTGCGTTCACAATGTTAAGTATAGGACATGCGAAGTACAGTAAGCTCGCGCAGGATTCGCGCAGGTTCACCCGCGGTAGACGATTGCGTGCGGTTGTTGCGCTAACTATGTAATACGGGATTCGGCATAAATGGTTTCACCCCTGCGTTAATGATTACACTGATCTGCAATTTTTCAACCTTTTTCTGTTGTTTTCAAATGAATAGGTGTAACTGAATGGATTTTTTGCGCAGATTCCGAAAATGACCTTCAAAATTCCGTAGCACGTCAGGTTTTTTCACAAATGATGGAAATGTGAAAATTTAAAAAATCTTATTTTTTAAAGACATTGCTATATGGCAACGTTTGTAATAGGGATAGACCGATATGTTTTTTTCCAGGCCGATACCGATTATCGTCCGTCTCTCTGGCCAATAATCGATATCAGGGGCCGATATTCTGTGCACTTAAATTTTTGAAAACGAACACAATTTCACACAAATCTGGTATAAACTGAACATGTTTATTCATATTTTAAACATTAAATTAGGGGGTCGACCGACCCTGCATGCAGATCTTGGAGAGAGCAGGGTAAGACCCTGTCACCGGCCTGAAAAAAAAAGTTTACTGTATGTTTAACTGTAGATCGCTAGCTAGCCTGACCTGAAGCCCCCTTAAACACAGCCCTGCCTGAAGTTCAACCAGACTGAAGTGCACACACACAGCTGTGGGCCATTTTTTCTTCACCTGCTGCAGGTTGAACTTCAGGCAGGGCTGTGTTTAAGGGGGCTTCAGGTCAGGCTGAGCTCTGGGTTGCAGTGCTGTGTCCCGGGTCGTAACTGCTCATTATGGATGGAGTCAGTGGACGGAGGAACGGGACTTTAAAGATGGAGCTGAGGAAGGAGGGGCGAGCTGCTGCAGCTAGTGGGGTTGGTTAGTGTGTGACTGCGTGGGGCTAGTGAAGGGAGCAAAGCACTCAGCAGCACACCCTGGTTGTAATTACTTAAAGAGGAACAGACAGCCAGCTAGCGATCTACAGTTAAACATACAGTAAACCTTTTTTTCAGGCCGGTGACCGGGTCTTACCCTGCTCTCTCCAAGATCTGCATGCAGGGGCAGGGTTTCCGGATATGCTGACGCGAGGACCATGTGGTGGGCGGCGTAGCTCCTCATTGGTCGGCTTCTCCTGCAACGGAACAAGAACATCGCATGCGCTTCGCAGTGAACGAGCGCGCTGGGAAGCGGCAAGTAGAAATCGGTAATGTCGGGGACTTGAACACCGATAAATTCAATAAAACCCCAAAATCGGCCCAAAATATCGGTAGATCAGATAATCGGTCGACCTCTAGTTTGTAACGTGTGAAAAATGTTCTCTGGAGGGACGGAATGATTGTTTAAGGAATAAATAAACAAATACATATTTAAAAGCAAACATACCTAACATTCGCCACTGGGCTCCCCTTCAAACTTCCTTTTTTTGGATTGTCTTCGGTGTGCGTCCGTACAGTCTCTGGACAACATCCAACAATAGTTGTCCATCAGATGTACAGTCCACTTTCCTTGGTATCTCTTTTCCATCACTTTAATATCCTGATGGAAGCGCTCGCCATGTTCTTCCGAAAAAACACCAAGATTGTAAGGAAAGTAATTTAGACGAGCATGAAGAAAGTGAACTTTGACACTCATGTTGCAACCAAGCAGATCATAGGATTCCAGCATATCCTTGACTAAAGTGGTGTAATTTGAAGCCTTCGTGTTCCCCAAAAAGTTGTGTACCACATTTCTGAATGCAGTCCATGCTCGCAATTCGCACTCACTCATGGTTTCCTCGAATATGTTGTCTGCCATTAATTTTCGTATTTGAGGGCCTATGAAAATGCCAGCTTTAATATTTTCAGACGTGATTGATGGAAACTTACCACCAAGATAATGAAAGCATTTACTGTCCCTGCTTAAAGCTGCCACGAATTGCTTCTAAAAAGGTGGCAACAGTATTTGAGGGATCAACAAGTGGAAGTGAAACAATGTTTTTTTCGCCAGGTGTGAATGTACTTCTGACTGGCCACTGCTGTCGAACCCAATGTTAAGTCCTTGCTCTGGAGTCCCATTCACACAAAAAGCAAGAAAATTTGGTGTAGCCTGCTTGTTGGCCGAGCAATATTCCAATCACCTTGAAATCCCCACACAAAGACCATTCATGAAACGTTTCTTTTAATTTTCACATTTCTGTCATTTGTGAAAAAACTTGACGTGATACGGAATTGTGAAGGTCATTTTCAGAATCTGCGCAAGAAATCCATTCAGATACACCTATTCCTTTCAAAACAACAAAACCTTGCATATTGGTGTTATTTGCGCCGGCGCAAAAGTTACCGTGAAGATTGTAATTTAGCCCCAAGTGTTTCGTCTAGAGGAAGTAATAGAGCAAGCCACCTGTTCTCTAAAGGACCAGTGCATTCTCGTATGATGGCATTGCGCTCCTAACAGATAAGGCATCAGAAGTAGAGCCTGAAAGAGAGGAAAAAGAGAAGAAAAAGAAAAAAAAAAAAGAGGGAAAAAGAGAGGAAAAGAGAGGGAAAGAAGAGAAAAGAAAAAAAAGGGGGTAGGGGAAACATAACATCACATTAACAGGTAGACAAAAACAGAACAAAAAAAGTCAGACAGGCACTTGCAAGATCACACCAAGATCTCGAAAAGAAGGGTTCAGTTCTCCGGAGCATCCACCGGCTCCAGTCGCAAAGTCGAAGTATACCGTTCCCAGTAGAACCACTTCAAAGCGAAGCAGTCTAGTACTTCGCTCAATTCAGCATCTAAACGATCTACAGACCGGAGGTCCTCAACTTTAACGATCCAGTCCCTGGTTGGGGAAATCCGAGTAGTGCGCCAAAGGGCAAGGATCAAGGCTTGGGCCAAAAGGAGCAGCACAGAACTCTTCAACGACTTAAGGGGCAGCATGATGTGAAAGAGCTAAAAACAATCTGGAGTAAGTGGCAGGTCAATTTCAGTGACTTGAAGGATAGCATAACAAACCATCTGCCAGAACCCTAACAGAAGTGGGCAATGCCACCAAATGTGAAGAAATGTACCCACTACGCGCTCACATCTCCAACAGTCCGAGGAAACTAATGGGTAAACTCGGTGTAGAAAACTAGGGGTTCTGTACAAAAAAAAAAAAGAATCTTGTAAGATTGCTCCTGGATGCGAGTGGCTCCACAAGCTTTATGGATCAGGGTATACGTTTTAGTCCACTGATGATCTGATATTGGAGGTTCCAAGTTCCATTTCCCCATCTGTAGACAAATGGGGGAATGTCAGAGTCCGCAGCCAGAATAAGGCCGTATAAGGTCGATACTCCATGAACAAGTGGCGTACCCAGTCGGCAAAAACATTCAAACGGTAATAGCTGGCGACTCAAACTATAACCGCAGTTCAGTCCTCATAGGTAAAATTTAATTCGGAAAAAATTGAAGTGTTGATCCATGGAGGTGGGTCATGGGAGAAGGTCTATATTCCCATCTAGAGGTAGGTCAGCAGCTCGAAGTCTACCTGAATCAGTTAGATCCGTCCGTAAGGAGGGCAGCACACTGCTTGGAAGGTGTGGGTTATGGACTAAAGGCGAAATAGTCGTGGAGAACCCAAAAGTCAATTTATTCTTATTAGTAGGGATGCACCGATACTAGTATCGGTATCAGTGCCGATACCAGGTCCTACACGAGTACTTGGTGTGCTGGCTTTCCGGCCGGTGTCTGGGGGCAGGCGCGGCTGGCAGAGTGCTCTGACGGCACTCTGCCAGGCCCCATCCGGGTGGATTCGTCTGTTCGAGCAGTCGCCGGCCCGGCAAAGGTTGCAGCCCGGCGAGATCCACCCGGATGGAGCCCGTTACAAGAGTGTGTTTTTCAAATTGTTGCGACTGAAGATCAGAGCACATTTTATGACCAATTCATGCAAAACTCCATGTAATCCCAAAGGGTTCACATACTTTTTCTTGCAACTGTACATGTACATACCCCCCACAGACCTGTGTGTATATACACACATACCCCCAAAGAGATATATAGATTTCTCTATCTATATATATATATATATACACACACACCCACAATCTCTCTGGGGGTGTGTGTATATACACAGGTCTGTGGGGGGTATTTACATGTATGTGTGTGGGGATATGTGTACACACACATATCCCCACAGACAGACATACTCCTACAGACTTGTGTGTGTGTATAATGTGTATATATATATATATATATATATATATATATATATATATATATATATATATATATATATATATATAATATATATATATATATATATATATATATATATATATAAAAACCTGTAATCCCCGCACTCCAAGTGTAGATTCATATAGGTGCTCCGGTGCTGGAATCAAGCCGATGCATAGATAGAGATTCAAGAGAGAGACCGCATCACGGAGTCTAAGCCAAAAACGATTTAATAATGAATAAATTCTTCAACGTTTCAGTCCAACATGGACTTTCTTCAGGAATACAAAAACACCCATAGAGACATACATTTTATAATGGAGTAAGAACATATACACACCTGTGATCACTGATGAACACGCCGCCCTGCGTACGCCGCCGAAAACCGGAAGTCCAGTGCCCGGCGGTCAGAGAACCGCAACCATGGCAACAGGACGCCGGCTCCGGACGCGGACGCAGCGCGGCGTAAGACCAGCGCGATATGGTAAACTAATAAACACAAAACATCTTAACCCAAAATGTCACAGAAGCACAAATTAAGAGAAAGAATGAGAATAAATAAAAGATAAACATATAAACGAAAAACACAAAAGCAAAAAAGATTCTTGTCATGCAGCTAGGAAATAGATGCACATAGGAAACAAAACAAATAAAAAACACAAAATTTGTTATAGAGACTAGCTGTAAAGCTGAACATAATATGCTAGTGTCGAAAAGACCAAAATTACATGCATTAATAGCCTGCAGCAAAAACTCAGCCTAACCTGAAATTAAACAATCTGCTTATATTGAATGCCACTGTAAATACGCAGTAAAATAACTAGAAGGCAATATTGTAAAGAATGAGATCACTAGGACCCCTAGAAGACCGCTGCTACGAACAAAACTACAACAAGCTACGACGAAAATAAGCCGATGGAAAATGTCTACCTGGCTGAAAGGAAAGAACCAAAAGAATTGAACTCATTTAGTCCTTTCGGGGACAGAGTCTCGAGCGTAAAAATCCAAAAAGCCTCCCTACGCAAAAGCTCACCTGCCCTGTCCCCCCACGTGTGGACGCTGGAACGTGATCTATAAGTCTCACTCGCATGGTAGAAAGTGCATGGCCGTACTCTCTGAAGTGTCTCGCCACTGGCTGTGGACTTTCCTTACCACTCAGTGCTGCCCTAATAGAGGAACGATGGTTAGCCAAACGGGTCCTTAGGTCCGTAATGGTTTTCCCCACATAGGCCAATCCACAAGGGCACGTTAGTAAATAGACAATGAATGTAGTCGTACATGTTAAATGATGCCTGATCTTAAATATACGTCCTGTATGTGGGTGTTGAAAAGACCTGCAAGGATTAAGAAAGTTGCACGTGGTGCAGCCCAGACAGCGATAGCACCCTGGGTTAACCCCTAGTGTGCCCAAATTACGTGTATATTGATCTGTATGGACCAACAAATCCCTCAGATTCTTGTTCCGTTTATAACACATGATAGGTGGTTGTAGAAATTTACCATCCAAACCAGCATCACCCTGCAGCATAAGCCAATTGCGGCGTATGCAACAGTTAATACGCCTCGATTGTGTGTTATACTTCTGTGGGAACAAGAATCTGGGGGATTGAATTTCCCTACGTGCTGGTTCACTCATCGCATATTTAACCCGTGCCTTAACCAAAGCTGCATCGAGAATACAGCCAGGGTAACCACGTTCAAGAAAACGGAGTCTCATGTGATCTATCTGTGTCTCACGTGTATCTGCGTTGGAATTACTCCGGAGCACTCGTAAGAATTGAGATATAGGTAAAGACTCCTTGAGTTTAGACGGATGAAAACTCTGGTTATGCAGAATGGTATTGCGGTCCGTAGGTTTGCGAAACAACGAGAAATCTATTCTATCACCTGTTCTAAAGATATTGACATCCAAGAACTCAACCCAAGAGGGGGTTCCCACTATATGGCGCTCCTCGCTGGAGAATGGGTGATTCCATCTGAAGAAATCCCCTTGTGTTGTGGGTTCCTGTTAATCAACAAATATCTCTAGGACGGTAAATAGAAAGCCCTTATGATGTATACTGACATGCACAAAAAACGTCAAACATGCGTATACATTAAGTGTGATTATTACAGTGGCTGGATGTAGCACAGAATGTTTCAGTCTCTGTCCCAGAGAGGGGGGGTTTCACACTATATGTTGCTCCTCGCTGGAGAATGGGTGATTCTATCTGAAGAAATCCCCTTGTATTTGGAGCTCCTGTTAATCGACAGAAATCTCTAGGACGTGTGAACAGAAAGCCCTTATAATGTATATGAATATACAATGACATGCAAAAATATACGTCAAACATGCGCATACATTAAGTTGAATTAATACAATGGCTGGATGTAGCACAGGATGTTTTAGTCTCTGTCCCAGATTGCCATCTAGTGGTTGGTGGGCATATACCCAAAGTTTCTTTTAAAAAGCAGGCCTTGATTTCCTTCTCCTGATACAATGCATCGGTTGTTCTTCCTTGTTTTTCAATTCCTCTCTCTTGATCTTGTGCCTCCAAGACAGAGAGTTGGAGTTAGGAAAATGTATCTCAGAAAAATTCCAGAGAAAATTGGAGTGGATTTGGCCACATGCACTTACGTTTAGCTCTGTCTCCCAGACGGTCTTTTTGGAATGTTTCACCAGTGTGTTCCCCTCTGGTTCGCCTTCCTCTGCTCCTGCGGTGTTCCTTTATGGAGTTATGCTTCCACGAATCCAATTGTAGCCCTTTCTGGGTGCTAGAATGGAAGTGGGGGCTGGGTTCCTTGGAATAAAAACGCTGGATGCAGGGATACGGCTAAAATGGGGTTTAATGGGTGATAACAAAATAAAAAAGAACAGTGGGTCAGGCAGTAAGTGTTCCAGTGAGTGAAAAAAGATAAAAGGTCCTCCAAAACGCGTTTCGCTAGGTTGCCACTAGCTTCATCAGTTGGATGGACTCTATTTTACAATTCGAATATTTATACAATACGAAAAGGCGCGAATCGTAATTCGTTCGTAGGCGCATGCGCGAAAATTCGTATCTTTGTGGGTGTGTCTTATTGAGAAAATTGAGTCTATTTCTCTCTCTGAACATACCTTGTTCATCACCATTGATGTCCGCAGCCTCTACACCATCATCCCTCATGATGATGGTGTGGAGGCTGCCAGATGGGTTCTGGAGAATACCACTGCTGTGGTTGAATGGGACGTTGAATTCGTCATTGAGTTGCTTTGGTTATCTCTCCGTCTCAACTACTTTCGTTTTGAGAATAAATTCTATCGCCAGCGGAGGGGGACGTCAATGGGTGCCCCAATGGCGCCCATGTACGCCAACGCCTTTATGTTTCTTTATGAGACCAAACACATTGTACCGCTCTTTTCCGACGGGTTGAAGGCCTACCATAGGTTTATCGACGATATCCTTATTATCTGGGACAGGGATAGAGTACAATTGGAACGTAAAATGGCACTTTTGAATGATTTATCTTCCACTGTACGGTTTACACATCATTGTGATTCACAGCGGGTTGAGTTCTTGGATCTCAATATCTTTAGAACAGGTGATAGAATAGATTTCTCGTTGTTTCGCAAACCTACGGACCGCAATACCATTCTGCATAACCAGAGTTTTCATCCGTCTAAACTCAAGGAGTCTTTACCTATATCTCAATTCTTACGAGTGCTCCGGAGTAATTCCAACGCAGATACACGTGAGACACAGATAGATCACATGAGACTCCGTTTTCTTGAACGTGGTTACCCTGGCTGTATTCTCGATGCAGCTTTGGTTAAGGCACGGGTTAAATATGCGATGAGTGAACCAGCACGTAGGGAAATTCAATCCCCCAGATTCTTGTTCCCACAGAAGTATAACACACAGTCGAGGCGTATTAACTGTTGCATACGCCGCAATTGGCGTATGCTGCAGGGTGATGCTGGTTTGGATGGTAAATTTCTACAACCACCTATCATGTGTTATAAACGGAACAAGAATCTGAGGGATTTGTTGGTCCATACAGATCAATATACACGTAATTTGGGCACACTAGGGGTTAACCCAGGGTGCTATCGCTGTCTGGGCTGCACCACGTGCAACTTTCTTAATCCTTGCAGGTCTTTTCAACACCCACATACAGGACGTATATTTAAGATCAGGCATCATTTAACATGTACGACTACATTCATTGTCTATTTACTAACGTGCCCTTGTGGATTGGCCTATGTGGGGAAAACCATTACGGACCTAAGGACCCGTTTGGCTAACCATCGTTCCTCTATTAGGGCAGCACTGAGTGGTAAGGAAAGTCCACAGCCAGTGGCGAGACACTTCAGAGAGTACGGCCATGCACTTTCTACCATGCGAGTGAGACTTATAGATCACGTTCCAGCGTCCACACGTGGGGGGGACAGGGCAGGTGAGCTTTTGCGTAGGGAGGCTTTTTGGATTTTTACGCTCGAGACTCTGTCCCCGAAAGGACTAAATGAGTTCAATTCTTTTGGTTCTTTCCTTTCAGCCAGGTAGACATTTTCCATCGGCTTATTTTCGTCGTAGCTTGTTGTAGTTTTGTTCGTAGCAGCGGTCTTCTAGGGGTCCTAGTGATCTCATTCTTTACAATATTGCCTTCTAGTTATTTTACTGCGTATTTACAGTGGCATTCAATATAAGCAGATTGTTTAATTTCAGGTTAGGCTGAGTTTTTGCTGCAGGCTATTAATGCATGTAATTTTGGTCTTTTCGACACTAGCATATTATGTTCAGCTTTACAGCTAGTCTCTATAACAAATTTTGTGTTTTTTATTTGTTTTGTTTCCTATGTGCATCTATTTCCTAGCTGCATGACAAGAATCTTTTTTGCTTTTGTGTTTTTCGTTTATATGTTTATCTTTTATTTATTCTCATTCTTTCTCTTAATTTGTGCTTCTGTGACATTTTGGGTTAAGATGTTTTGTGTTTATTAGTTTACCATATCGCGCTGATCTTACGCCGCGCTGCGTCCGCGTCCGGAGCCGGCGTCCTGTTGCCATGGTTGCGGTTCTCTGACCGCCGGGCACTGGACTTCCGGTTTTCGGCGGCGTACGCAGGGCGGCGTGTTCATCAGTGATCACAGGTGTGTATATGTTCTTACTCCATTATAAAATGTATGTCTCTATGGGTGTTTTTGTATTCCTGAAGAAAGTCCATGTTGGACTGAAACGTTGAAGAATTTATTCATTATTAAATCGTTTTTGGCTTAGACTCCGTGATGCGGTCTCTCTCTTGAATCTCATAAAAATTATATATATAATATATATATAATTTTATATTAAAAAAATCTGTAATGAAGAAGGCACACGGGGATTTGATAGAATAAAAATTAGATACTTTATTCAAAGTTACATTAAAAATAGATTTTTTTAATGTAACTTTGAATAAAGTATCTAATTTGTATTCTATCAAATCCCTATGTGCCTCCTTCACCACGGATTTTTTCTATAACTCACCACGGGAGTTCAGCACCAGGGCAAGAAGTACATGCTACTGGAAAACCTGGAACCTGGCTAGCAGCACTCTTCACCTTATACTAGGGGCTGTCAAATATAATCGTCCTCCTGATGCACCGCGATGCTGCCTCCCACGATTCTGCATCGATTAACTCAGGCTACTAATCGATTCATGGCCACGCCCCCTCCACCTCCTCCATCTTTCCAGGAAGCGCTGGCTCTCCCGAGTCAAACGTGCAGCACAACCTAAAATCCCCCCTCCCATGTCTGCCTCTGAAGCGGCTTTAAAAGGAAACAGAGCAAAAGGTGTCTGCTTAAGCCACACTGGACGCCCCACCCCCGATCCGCCGCAGCACAGGCCGGCAGTCTGTAGGCATTCCTCAATTTAACCCTATGTCAGAGGGACAGACTCAAGCAGGAGGACACCGGATGCACTGCTGCCTTATACAGCATGGATACAAGGTGGAGGGCATCAGTTTTCTTTGCATTTACAAGATTTTTCTACTAATTTGACTTTAGATTAGCTGTATTCGGCTTAGTCTAGTACTCCTGGTCATTCTGGTTAATCAACCTTAACCAATCAGTAGGAGCTTCCAAATTGCAGAGGAGCTGCTAACAGCTATACACCTGCACCAAGAAAACTCCTCCTCCTCAAAGCACAAATCTAGTTATGGAAGCTGTGTGTAAAGGGCGCTATGGCGCTCACCCAGGATAAGCATAGTTTGGATCTTCAATGGACAGATGATTACAATACGAAAGTTCAAGACAAAAAGCACTGTAATACCTTAAGTCCCAAACCAGGGAGGTATTACATAAACCTGAATACCACGCAACAATTGGTTTCAAGACCAAGAGGTTGCAGAGCGAAAGCACTTTAACTCTTTATACACAGATCTAAAGACTTAAGACTTGAGCATAACGTGAGTAAGAAAAAGCGTGGTTATCGATCTAGTTGTGATTGCTTTTAACAACAGTCGTGGTGCATGAAATATATATGTTAGAGGAAATACACTTATACTTGCTCTAAACTACACAACGTCAGCACTCTCTATATTCAGCAGCATGCAGGGCAGGACTTCTATATAGCAACTTGATAGATTCAGTGAATTGTAAGACAGGTCTACTTGCATAGATCATGCGAGATATAGAGTACCCAGGCTGAGGAACTGTTAAGCAAATCGGAAGATTGGTTAAGCGAACAACCTGTAGGGCAGAACTCCCAAAGGGAAACAGGCAGCGAAACATAGGCCTGCAACACAAACACACAGGGAATGAAGCGTGGGAATCGTCAGTGGGAAAGCCGGGTCTGTCAAAAACCAGGGTCCTCGTACAAGCAATCAATCGGTAACTGGAAAAGCAGAAAAGCAAAACTGACTCAAGGTACAGCTGGCGATGCGGGAAATTTACTCCACGTCAGGGCGACGAATTGAGACTCGCGCCCTGTACATAAGGCCGGCGGCTGCGCGTCATCACGCCAAGCCCCGCCCCTTCAGACGCCAATGTGGCACCCGGCCAGACAGCGACGCCGCCGGGCGCCCAGACCCTCCCAGGCAGCGCTGCGGGGGCAGAGGACGTCACACTGTGGTTCCAGTACAATGCTGTTAGGGGGTATCTGTCCTGCTTTAGTACAGAGCTCTTTTCAATATGAATGAAATGGTACATTGATCATATTGTCATTCTAACTAATTGCAGAACCTTTTCAGATCAATTTTACGTAACCTGAATAGAAGGAAATAATTATTGATAAAACATTTGGACTGTGTTATCCTTCAAGATTGTAAGCTCCTATGAGCAGGGCCCTCAGCTCCTATCGTTTCCATCCTATGTCTGTTTATCTGTTTCTCATTCCCTTTGGTTATTGTAAAGCGCTGCGGAAACTGTTGGCGCTATATAAATGATGACAATAATAATAATCCCTGCAAATTATTATTATTATGGTCAACATTTATATAGCGCCAACAGTTTCCGCAGCGCTTTACAATAACCAAAGGGAACAAAATACAGATAAACGGACATAAGATGGAATCAAGAGGTGTAGAGGGCCCTGCTCATAGGAGCTTACAGTCAAATCTGCACTCTCCTGCCATACACTGCCTGCGTCCCCAGATATCTGCCAGTAACTGGTGATGATGGAAGTAGTATTCCCCCAGCAGTCAAGAGATACAGGTTGCTGGCATTATACGGGCACTCTAAGGGCTGTGGAGCTCTGTGATACAGTAATGTGTGGTGTGTATGAGTTTATCACAGACCTCCACAGCAATAAAACTCACAATAATGTGCAGTGTGTGTGTGAATCTGAGAGTCTAAAACCATTGGCAAATTGGGCAGTAATCTTGATGCATTGTGATGCATCGCGGAATCGAATCGCATCAAATCGTTAACTGGGTAATCGTAATCAAATTGAATCGTGAGACCAGTGAAGATGCGCAGCCCTAATGTTCGTACACACAGCTCTACAAAGCACGAGCCTCTTATGGAGGATTGCGCTTTGTAGACCCATCTGCTGTCTGTCATATCGGCACGACTGGGAGGAATACAGCATGTCTGCAGTAATGTGCATTACTAGTACAAACGTTACGTCATGTGCTCCTAACAGTCAATCCATCATAATACTACAACAGGCATTGGGAGTTGCAACAGAAGCACTTAAGGGATTATTCAGAGAGCACTGACATTTTGGTGCTCTCTCGCCCGGCGCACTTCGGCAAGATCAATTCACTGACCTTGCGTAAATTAAGCATTCACCGCAAGGTCCTCGAAGTGTGCCGAAGGGCTCCGCGATCATCCCGTCAACGACGATCTGCCCAACGCAGCCAATGAAAACGTTCAGCTGCTGAACTGAGGGTAAAGAAAGAAAATGGCAATTTTTTTTTTAAAAAAAAAGGCATTTAAAACAAAAAAGATTAATGGAAATATTAAAAAAGGTTCTATAACAAATAATAAAAAGAGGTCTGTTATGTATGGGGAAAAAAATCCACGGGGAAGAGTCTCCCCTTTTAAGCGGTGCCTGGCTCTAACCCCTCTGGCACGTGTCACGATTCAGCGCCATCCGGCGCTGAATCGTGGCCTAGCTCCGGTCGGTTGGCCGCCATCTTGGATGGCGACTCCACCTCTGTTTTCCCACCTCGCTGCAGGACATCATCGCACATAGCGTGATAACGACAGATAGCCAGGGAATCCCTACCTGCCTGGGGATTTCCCAAGGAAATCCCCTGGTAGAGATGGGGGTTCAAAGGAACCCCCTAGATCTCCAGAACCGTGGCAGCTAGGGAGTCATGGAGGATGTCATTTGAAAGGTCTGAGCATGACCTTTCGAATGATACCCAAAATGACCAGGTTCAAAGTAAAAAAAAAAAATATATATATAAAAAATTTAAAATAGAAAAAACACTGGGTTTTTTTGTGTGTTGTTTTTATTAATGCAGCAATATTGTTCACATTTCAATTATAATGTGAACAATGATGCTGCACTAATGATTTTTTTCTATGTGGTGCGTTTGCTAAAAATCACGTAACCCCCCCCAAAATGTAACGAGTCCCCATTTCTAAATTTTTTGTTTCCTACAGACAGGACATGACGTATACATATAAAAATGATATATTATGAATCTGCCGAGTCTGCCGGAAAGAACGATACATAATATGTCTGGGTCATATCATAAAATGTGGCTTCAAATCGCGTTTAAACATGATGAGCAAAAGCGGTAAAAATTAGCACAGCACACAGTGGTGAAATGCCTCAGCAGTGAAGGGGTTAACCCCCCCTTTTGCCCCCAAACTGGATTTTCAGAAAATGGTAAAATACGTGTTTATTGATCAAGACGACTCTAAATACTAATTTTCACATCTGTAACGTCGTCTGTTTTTGAGATATAGGTATCTTGAGTAAAATATTCAGCTCCCTTAGGGGCGGAGTCAAGGTCCTCCTACAATCCGGGTCAGTAAATCAGAATGAAACAAAAAAAAAATCAGTGACTCGTAAACCAATGCACTCAACGATGCGGGAAAATAATCCACGTCAAGGCAACGACTCAGATCGTACGCTCTTTACTTAAAGGCCGGCGGCTCCATGTCATCACGCTGCACCCCGCCCCGCGAATGCTGGAGCTCTTGGCACTCGGCTAGCTAACGGCGCCATGTGCCCGGGACCCCCTTGAGACCCCGCAGGCTCCCCAGATGTAACAGCCCACCACAGGCTTCATGGGGAACGTGCAGCGTTCCCCCCCACAGGATTTGTGGGGGGCCGTGCAGCACCCCCACACGGGATTCGTGGGGGGCCGTGCAGCGCCCCCACACAGGCTTTGTGGGAGGTCGTACAGCGCCCCCACACAGGCTTTGTGGGAGGCCGTGCAGCGCCCCCCCAACAGGATTCGTGGGAGGCTGTGCAGCGCCCCCCCAACAGGATTCGTGGGAGGCCGTGCAGCGCCCTCCACACAGGCTTCGTGGGAGGCCGTGCAGCGTCCCCCACGGGTTGCAGCACCTTCCACAGGCTTCATTGGAAATCGTGCGGCTCCCACTACAGGCTTCGTGGGAGGCCGTGCAGCACCCCCCGCCCCCACACAGGCTTCGTGGGAGGCCGTGCAGCATCCCCCACAGGCTTCATGGGAAGCTGTGCAGCGTCCCCCACAGGATGGGACCAAGTGTGGAGTTCTCTAGGCAGCATAGAAACGGGTGTCAGCGAGCGAGCTGCCAGTGAAGTGAGTGAGCTGCCAGCGAAGTGAGTGTGCGAGCTACCAGTAGTGAGCTACCAGAGAAGTGAGTGTGTAAGCTGCCAGTGGAGTAGGTGAGCTGCCAGTGGAGTGAGTGAGCTGCCAGTGGAGTGAGTGAGCTGCCAGTGGAGTGAGTGAGCTGCCAGTGGAGTGAGTGAGCTGCCAGTGGAGTGAGTGAGCTGCCAGTGGAGTGAGTGAGCTGCCAGTGGAGTGAGTGAGCTGCCAGTGGAGTGAGTGAGCTGCCAGTGGAGAGTGTGAACTGCCAGTGGAGAGTGTGAACTGCCAGTGGAGAGTGTGAACTGCCAGTGGTGTGAGTGAGCTGCCAGTGGTGTGAGTGAGCTGCCTATACCATGCGTGTGTGAGTGAGCTGCCAATGCCATGTGTGTGTGAGTGAGCTGTCTGCCAGTGAAATGTGTGAGCTGCCAGGGGAGTGTGTGAGTGAGCTGCCAGTTTAGCGAGTGTGTGACTGAGCTGCCAGTTGAGTCTGAGGTGCCAGTGGAGTGTGTGAGGTGCCAGTGGAGTAAGTGAGCTGCCAGTGAAGTGAGTGTGTGAGCTGCCAGTGAAGTGAGTGTGTGAGCTGCCAGTGAAGTGAGTGTGTGAGCTGCCAGTGAAGTGAGTGTGTGAGCTGCCAGTGAAGTGAGTGTGTGAGCTGCCAGTGAAGTGAGTGTGTGAGCTGCCAATGCAGTATGTGAGTGAACTGCCTGCCAGTGAAGTGTGTGAGCTGCCAGTGAAGTGAGCTGCCAGTGGAGTGTGAGCTGCCAGTGGTGTGAGTGAGCTGCCTATACCATGCATGTGTGAGTGAGCTGCCAATGCCATGTGTGTGTGATCTGACTGCTAGTGAAATGTGTGAGGTGGCTGTGGAGTGTGTGAGGTGGCTGTGGAGTGTGTGAGGTGGCTGTGGAGTGTGTGAGGTGGCTGTGGAGTGTGTGAGGTGGCTGTGGAGTGTGTGAGCTGCCACTGCAATGAGTGTGTGTGAGCTGCCAGTGAAGTGAGTGTGTAAGCTGCCAATGCAGTAAGTGTGTGAGTGAGCTGGCTGCCAGTGAAGTGTGTGAGCTGCCAGTGAAGTATGTGAGCTGTCTGCCAGGGCAGTGAGTGAGCTGCCAGTGCAGTGAGTGTGTGAGCTGCCAGTGCAGTGAGTGTGTGAGCTGAAAGTGAAGTGAGCTGCCAGTGAGTGATGTCAGTGTGTGCTATGTATGATTAATGCATTATGCTGCGGCCACACAACACGGAAAGAACGTCTGTAAGAATGGACTTCTTTCCGCACAGATGCCCATGTGGCCACCACGTTGTGTGTATGTAGGTACACACAGCTCTACAAAGCACAACCTCTTATGGAGGATCGCGCTTTGCAGACCCATCTGTTGTCTGTTGTATCGGCTTGACGGGGAGGAATACAGTATGTCCGCAGTAATGTGCATTACTAGTGCACACGTTACATCGTGTGCTTCTCCCAGTCGATCCATCATAATGCTACAACGGGCACAGGGGGTCGCAACAGAAGCACTTAAGGGGTTACGGTACTCAGAGAACTGAAATCTCGGTGCACTTCGGCGAGTTCAATTCGCCGACCCTGCAGTAAATTAAGCATTCACCGCAGGGTCCCTGTAGTGCGACTAAGAGATCCGCCGATCAACCTGCCGACCGCCGGTGACCATCTGCCAAACTCCGCTGCTAAAAAAAGCCGATCAGCCGCCGAACTGAGGGTAAGAAATACAAACAAAAGAAAAACGGCAATCTTAAAAAAAGGCATTTAAAAAAAAAAAAAAAAGTATGGAAATAATAAAAAGGTCCTATTAAAAAATGGGAATCAAAAATGTCACCTAAAAAAAATTTCAGAAAAATGACTAAAAAATTCTAAATAATAAAATAAAAAAGATTTTTTGCTGCAAATGAAAGGAATAAACTGTTGAATAAAAATAATAATAGGAACAATATTTTTTTTTCCAATGAATCCTATGGGATTCGTCTGTTTAACCCCTTAAGGACCGCTGACGTACCCTGTACGTTCTGTCCACGGGTCTCCCTTAGACCCGCGGACGTACAGGGTACGTCAGCGGCGCCTAACCCCCTTACCTCCATCGCTGGATCCCTCGGCGATCTGGCAGGGAGGAAGCCTGCCCATGTGATTTACATGGGCAGGCGAGGTTGATGACGTCGCCACGCTGCGTGGTGACGTCATCAGCAGGCGTCCCCATGCAAATCAATGGAGGGGGGGCTCCTTCGGAGCCCTCTATCTCCCCAACCGTTGAAGCTAGGGCGATACTTTTTGCACCGCTGAAAATGGGAGTCTCCCCTTTTCAGCGGTGTACGGCATTAACCGTTTCGCCGCCGACTCATGTTTCGGATCTTGGATGTCAGCCAAGCCTCCAGGTCCCCCCCACCCACTGACAACCTCACCATAATGTGTGAGGATGTCAGTGGGCCAGTTAACCATCTAGCTGCCATGTAGAGAAAAGGGGATCCTAAGGATCCCCTTATCTCCCGATCCATGGCAGCTAGATGGTCATATTTGACATCATTTGAAAGGCCTGATCATGGCCTTTCCAATGATACCAAACATGACCAGGTTTGGTTTAAACAAAAAATTTAAAAAAGGAAATAAATAAAAAAAATAATAAAAAAATTAAATAAAATAAAAAAATGCTTTTTTTTAAAGTTTTTTTATCTGGGGGGGGGGGGGGGGTTTAATTAAACAGGACCTAGGCTGTCATCTCAAAATAATTAGCACAAAATGGTCAGAATGAGCGCAGCGCACATAGGTGAACTGGCTCAGCAGTGAAAGGGTTAAGGCTAGGGTCAGACGAACGCATTTTCGCGTGGTGTGTGAAAAAGTGCGTTCGAACGAATGGACGCATTTTTTCACGGAGTACGCGATAGCGGTCATACGATGCGCATTTGCGTTCATGATTTTGTACGGATCATCAATAAAACACTTTTTACATCTGGACGTTATGTTGGCCGGACATTAGCAGGGTCTGACATCTCAAAATCACGCACACACGCCGCTAGCGGACGCAGCGCACTCTGTACGACCGTACTAGCGGTTTGATGTTCGACAAAATGCGTTAATTCTCCACTTGCGTTGCGCGGCCGGACTTTCGTGCGACCGTACTTCGTATATTGGCCGTCATTGCCCGTCATTTGCTGCTAGTGCGGCCGTATTTAAGTGCGCCAGAACGCACGTTTAAAGTGCGCTAGTCTGACCCTAGCCTAAAAGGCAAAAAACATATAAAAATTGGGTATTTCTATTCTCGGGATAAAATTTTGAAACTATTTAGCCGGGGTCTTTATTAGTGGTTGTAGATTTTGGGGATTAAATTACGAAAAAGTGTGTTTTTTACCATTTTTTTCATCATATTTCATATTTTTTTTATAGTAAATTATTGGATATGATGGAAATAATGGTATTTCTAGAAAGTCCATTTAATGGCGGGAAAAAGGGTGTATAATATGTGTGGGTTGAATAAACGAGTAAGAGGAAAATTTGACCTAAACACTAACAGCGCAGAAACGTAAAAACAGCAGTGGTCACTAAAGGACGGATTTGTGTAAAACCGCCCGGTCACTAAGGGGTTAAACCTGTCAAACTGAACCGCCGAAAATCAAGGCATTTCTCTGCTGTTCAGCGTCTCTGAATAGATTAACCCTAACTTCTCGATGGGGAGCATTTCACTGGCGCGGAAGGTTGTCGAATTGCTGTGATTTGAGGCAAACTGCATCGTATTTCGCTGGGAATTCACCAATATTTGGCAAAGTGCCTGCTTTCTGAATAGCCGTATTGCCACGAAATTGCACCGTGCGGGAAATTCACTGTTCAGGCAAATCGGTGGCAAGTTTGGCTCTTATTGTATAACCCTGATAGTGTGCTTGTGTGACCCCAGCCTTAGCTGTCTGTAAGTGGTTTATGGGGTGCCTGGGAGTGATGGGTGCAATGCCTACACTGGCTGTGAGTGATGGGAGCAATGCCTGGACTGGCAGTGACTGATGGAAGCGATGTCTGGACTGGCTGTGAGTGATGGGAGCGATGTCTGGACTGGCTGTGAAGTGGAAATAGGCTGGAAGACGGCCGCCATTGTACACAGGCGGCCATCTTGTTCAGAATATTGGTTCACTTGTATATAACTAGACAGGTTTGTAGCTGAAACTAGAATGAGGTATACGTAGAAATTTAGGAATGCGTTTAGATTAGCAGAAAAGCAATTAAAGCCTTATGAAAGATCTTTGCTGTTTCTGGCACGGAGAAGTAGATATTCCAAGGTCGTTGGGGCCCGCGGAAAGACGAAGGAGTATAGAAGACCGGGCCCCAGGCCATCTGAATAAATATAGCCGATAGGGAGGGAGCACTGCCCGGAGAAAGACAGCACAAACAAATCACAGACTGTCAAACTAACGAGAAGTGTATCAATTTATAGTTATATGTGGAATGTTCTTTGTGTTCGAATTAATGATGGGAGGTATTAAACCACGTGGGGTGGAATAGAGTGTCATAGGGAGGTGGGCTAATGGGGATGTACCTAATTATGTATTTGGGGCATAAAACCTCATGTCTGTGTGTAATCGGGACTCACTCTAAGCGATTCAATCCTGTGTGAGCACTTGTGTGACGA
>RXON01002199.1:0-70815 GCA_009667805.1 Leptobrachium leishanense | reverse complement strand
ATATTGTGCTTTTGGTGCCAGGCCAGCAAGTGCATTCCTACAGTAACCCCTCTGTAGTATTGTGGAAGAGTGCAGGGGTGGACCATGTGGTCCTATATTAAAAAGATATGAATCTGGTAAAGGCTTCAGTGCAGCTAAATATTGTGCGTTTCATGGCAGAAAGTACATTCACACCATAACCCTTTTGTGGTATTGTGGAAGAGTTCAGTGCTGGAGGTTTTGTGAATGCAGAAGACATCCCTGATCTATTCTGTTATTTCAGCATCAGGGGATTGATAGCTGCTGATCCAGGACTGATTCATTTTTATAAATGTCAGCCGGTCTACAGAGTCGGTGGACAGATGCACTCTTTTGTCTGTGACAAAACCTCCAGCGGCACTGAACGTCCTTTCAGAAAGCACGCTAGTTGAAGGGCAACCTAGTAGCTGCATAGCATATTGGCTAAGTTCTGACCAGTGATCCAATCTCAACACCCAGTAAGCCAGTGGATCATCTGCTCGAAAGGTATCCAGGTCTGCCCTTGCAGCTAGGTAGTCCTGCACCATATGGTGAAGACGCTGGCAATGGGTGCCTACATTTGACGTCACTGGGCGTCGTGGACTAAAAAAAATTAAAAATGCATCTGTCAAGCGGCCCTGGCCTTCA
This sequence comes from Leptobrachium leishanense, assembly GCA_009667805.1. NCBI lineage: Eukaryota > Metazoa > Chordata > Amphibia > Anura > Megophryidae > Leptobrachium > Leptobrachium leishanense. The sequence continues at coordinate 70,170 of RXON01002199.1, read as the reverse complement.
CCACTATTCCTCTGATCATCCGCAGCCTCAGAAGCACCTGTGTCATCACTTGGTAACCGACCAGTGCCTGGAAAGGTGTTACACAAGTGTCGCTTTAGAGCGTCCTCAAGTTTTTTCATCATGTGCTCCCTCTGTGCGTGCAGGATGAGCTCTGCAACTTTAACCTTTAATCCACACCTTCAATGCCCCCATTACTTAAATATTCCTCCTCCTCCTCCTCAACCTCCTCCTGTCTGATCTGAGTAGGACCCGCTGGAATGCTGTCTGCGGAAAGACTGGGGCCTTTAGAGCTAGGGAAGGCGTCCACTTCCTCCTGCTGCTCTGCCTCTAGAGCCACATCTATAATTCCCCGCAGAGTGTGCTCCAGCAGGAACACTAAAGAAATTGTGTCACTGATGCATGCACTGTCCCTGCTCATCATCCTCGTTGCCTCCTCAAATGGTGACAGTACAGTGCTTGCATCCTTGATCATTAGCCACGGCGGGGGGGAAAAAAACCAAGTTCACCTGAACCTGTCCTTGTGCCATACTCACACAGGAACTCGTTGATGGCCCTCTGCTGCTTGTGTAGACACTGCAGCATTGCTAATGTCGAGTTCCACCTGGTGGGCATGTCACAGATCAGAAAGTTTGTGGGAAGGTGGAATTCTCTTTGAATTTCTGCCAGGCGAACGCTTGCTGGGCATGAGCGTCTGAAGTGGATGCAGACTTTTCTGGCCTGGCTGAGAAGCTCTGCCAGCCCTGGGTACTTGGTTAGGAAACGCTGTACCACTAGATTTAGGATGTGTGCTAGGCATGGTACATGCATCAATTTACTCTTGCATAGGGCGGAGAGAAGGTTTCTGCCATTATCACAGACGATCATTCCCAGCTGAAGCTGGCGTGGTTTTAACCATCTCTGCACCTGGCCCTGCAGAGCTGACAGAATTTCTGGCCTGGTGTGGCTCCTGTCCCCTAAACAAACCAGCTCAAGCACTGTATGGCTTCTTTTTGCTTGAGCCATTGTGTAGACCCTGTCAGGCGTCGGTTTAACTGCCACTTCGCCAGAGACACAGAAGGAGGAGGAGGAGGAGGAAGAGGGAGAGGTGGTGGTGGAGCAGACAGACCTCATACAAGCAGCTTTCTGGAGGCGTGGTGGATGAACAAGCTCCAGCAAAGAGCCCCGTCTTGGATCCCTCCCAGCTGCAATCAGAGTTACCCAGTGTGCCGTGAAGGAAATGTAACGACCCTGTCCATGCTTGCTGGACCACGTGTCTAAAGTCACATGCACCTTGCTGCTGACTTCCCAATGACTCGATAACATTGTCTTCCACATGCTGGTATAGTGCTGGAATGGCCTTCCATGAAAATTAATTGCATTTTGGAACCTGCCACTGTGTTACAGCACATCCAGCAAATTCACGGATGGAAGCAGAGTTCACAGCTAGAAAGGCAGCAGCTGCAATGCGAGTAATTTTGCTAAACTGGCATTTAGACACTGTGCTTGGGGATGGTTGGGACTATATTTTTTCTTACGCTGTAGCAGCTGGGGCAACGTAATCTGACAGCGTAAATCTTCAGCTGATGGGATGCTGTCACATTGTGAGGAAGGACCTGGTACATCCATTACTGTAGCATCATCCCTGTCAGTGGAGGTTGTTGCAGGCAATGACATGGCAGGACATACAGTGGTGGTAGAGACAGATAAGGAGGAGGAGGACCTACGCAAAGTTTTACGCCAACGGGATGTGTGGCAGGAGGTCAAATGTCGCCTCAAGCACGTGGTACCCAAGCATCCAGTATCTTTCCCACGCTTGAGCCTCATCTGACATAGATTACAAGTAGCAACGGTGGGGTCTGCTGCACATTTCTTAAAGAACTCCCAGACAGCAGAGTTCCTGCATGTGTGCTTTGAGACAACAGCGTTCTGCCACGGAGCAGCTCTGACATCTGATGCTTTGGACTGGCTAGTGCTACGGTTTGTCATAGAGGATGTTGTGCCTCGTGTTTTCTGTGCCTCCTCCTCCTCCTCCCCCTCCTCCTCACTTCATTCCTCTGTTCGATCTGGCACCCAGGTGGAGTCAGTGACCTCATCATCATTGTCATCATCACCACCTATCTCCTCGTCACTGGAGCCAACTTGGCAGTATGCTGCAGCTGCTGGGGCAACATGAGTGCCAGTAATTTATGTGTTATCACTGGCACCCCCTTCCTCTAGGTTGATTATACTCACTTCCTCAACCTCAGAGATTTAATCAGAGCACTGTACTTGCTGCGCATCCTCAAGCAGCATGTCACTGTCATTGTAGTCAAACAATTCAACTGACTCCTCCGTATGTGATAGCGAGGCTACGGCAGGAGTAGCTGTGGACATGGAGGCTGCATTAGATGCTTTGGCAGCTGAGGTGGACTGTAAACCACTACAAGCCTGGCTGGAAGAGGACTCGGAGGATGAGGATGGCCTGATTAGCCAATTCACCAAATCCTCTATATGTTGCTGCTGCTTAAGGCGGCCAGCACCAGTTAGAAAGGACAAGCGTGCCCCTGCAGAGGATGCACCACGTCCACCATGACCAGAGGCACAGCCTCCCAACACAGGGGCTGCTTGTCCTCTTATCTGTGTCTGGGACCATTTGCCTGTCCTTTTTGTTCTTTCAGACATGGTGAATGATATATAGATTAATATATACAGAACTCTGATTCAACTCTGGTATAAAGATTAAAGATTTACATAACTCTGGTATAACTCAGTGAGACACCCTGATAGCTGGCAGCCAGTGACAAGACACAGATTACAATTTCCAGAAACCTCCTATAAGTAATTGAGACCCCCTGATGGGTGCCAGTGACAAGACACAAATTACAATTCACAGTAATCTGCTAAAAGTCAGTGAGACCCCCTGATAGGACCCCCTGATAGCTGCAACAGTGACAAGACACAAATTACAATTCGCATAAATCTGCTAGAAGTATGTGGGACCCCCTGATAGCTGGCAGTGAGAAGACACAGATTACAAATCTCAGAAACCTCCTTTAAAACAGTGTGACCCCCTGATGGCTGGCAGTGAGAAGACACAAATTAAAATTCGTATAAATCTGCTAGAAGTATGTGTTACCCCCTGATAGCTGGCAGTGAGAAGACACAGATTACAAGTCTCAGAAACCTCCTTTAAATCAGTGTGACCCCCTGATGGCTGGCAGTGAGAAGACACAGATTACAAGTCTCAGAAACCTCCTATAAATCAGTGTGACCCCCTTATGGGTGGCTGTGAGAAGACACAAATTACAATTTGCATAAATCTGATAGAAGTATGTGGGACCCCCTGATAGCTGGCAGTGAGAAGAGGCAGATTACAAGTCTCAGAAACCTCCTATAAGTAATTGAGACCCCTGATGGGTGCCAGTGACAAGACACAAATTACAATTCGCAGTAATCTGCTAAAAGTCAGTGAGACCCCCTGATAGGACCCCCTGATAGCTGGCAACAGTGACACGACACAAATTACAATTCACATAAATCTGCTAGAAGTATGTGGGACCCCCTGATAGCTGGCAGTGAGAAGACACAGATTACAAGTCTCAGAAACCTCCTTTAAATCAGTGTGACCCCCTGATGGCTGGCAGTGAGAAGACACAGATTACAAGTCTCAGAAACCTCCTATAAATCAGTGTGACCCCCTGATGGGTGGCAGTGAGAAGACACAAATTACAATTCGTATAAATCTGCTAGAAGTATGTGTTACCCCCTGATAGCTGGCAGTGAGAAGACACAGATTACAAGTCTCAGAAACCAACTTTAAATCAGTGTGACCCCCTGATGGGTGGCAGTGAGAAGACACAAATTACAAATCGCATAAATCTGATAGAAGTATGTGGGACCCACTGATAGCTGGCAGTGAGAAGACACAGATTACAAATCTCAGAAGCATCCTATAAATCAATGTGACCCCCTGATGGGTACCAGTGAGAAGACACAGATTACAAATCTCAGAAACCTCCTTTAAATCAGTGTGACCCCCTGATGGGTGGCAGTGAGAAAACATAAATTACAATTTGCATAAATCTGCTAGAAGTATGTGGGACTCCGTGATAGCTGGCAGTGAGAAGACACAGATTACAAGTCTTATAAATCAGTGAGACCCCTTGATGGGTGGCAGCCAGTGAGAACACACGGATTATAACAATTCCCAGATATTTTGTAGAAATTAGTGACTCCCAAAATACTGCGTGACACTGGCTGTGTGACAATAAACAGATCACCTCAATTCCCTGATATTTTGTAGAAATTAGTGACCCCCAAAATACTGCGTGGCACTGGCTGTGTGACAAGACACAGATCACCTTGATTCCCAAATATTTTGTTGAAATTTGTGACCCCCAAAATACTTGCTGGCAGTGACAAGACCAGATCACCTCAATTCCCAAATATTTTGTAGACATTAGTGACCCCCAAAATACTGCGTGGCACTGGCTGTGTGACAAGACACAGATCACCTCAATTCCCAGATATTTTGTAGAAATTAGTAACCCCCAAAATACTGCGTGGCATTGGCTGTGTGACAAGACACAGATCACCTCAATCCCAAATATTTTGAAGAAATTTGTGTCCCCCAAAATACTTGCTGGCAGTGACAAGACACAGATCACCTCAATTCCCTCAAAGGGAACCACCTTACCTATAAGAAGCAGGGAAGACCTAATCATACATCAGCTGATTATTAACCCTATAGGGGGAAAAAGGCTTTTTCCATCTGCCTGCTAATAAACCTGTGTTCTATTACCCTGCCCCTAATCACACTGTCACATACCACATATTGGGTTCATGCTTTTACCCCCCTACACCAACATGTATCCTGTTACGATCACCTTAGTGAAGTTTTTTCAAGTCATTGGGCTTTCAAAATTACAATGGTGTTCTATGTAAGGGAAAGTGGGTTAAAGTTTAACCATGCCCCATGCGATAATTACTGCTCACATCGGAAAAAGGACACAAAGTATTTGTTGTTCAGGTAAACCACCAAACTCCATGAAATAATGAAATAACGGCTCCTTCTCCTCATTTCCTTACAGGCTGCTGCTGAATTGAACCAGACAGAAGTCACCGAATTCCATTTCAGGGAATTCCAAAACATTCCAGCATTTAACCCTTTGCTATTCATTTTAATTATTTCTCTGTATGTTTAGACTTTGATCGGGAACTTGATGATTATCACATTGGTGGCAAAGGTTCCTCGTCTGAAATCCCCCATTTATTTCTTGCTCACTCAGTTGTCACTATCTGATATTCTGCTCACCACAAATATCTCCCCCAACATGCTCCATATTATACTTAATGGAGGAAGCACAATATCTGTCTTTGGGTGCATCACGCAGATGTATTTGCATGGTGTGTCAATCACTGCTGAATGTCTTGTTCTCACAGTGATGTCCTATGATCGATACCTGGCCATCTGTAAACCTCTACGATACACATCTATCATGGACTTCAGTCTTCAGCTCCTCCTGGTGATCACATCTTGGGCTTTAGCTTTTATGTCGATATTAATCAATATTTGTTTTATTTGTAATTTGCACTTCTGTGGTCCTCATGTGATCAACCATTATTTCTGTAATATGGAACCTATTCTAAAGCTTTCCTGTTCAGATACTGCCATTGTAAAAATAATTCAGTCTATCTTAGCCATACTTTTTGCTGTGTTACCATTTTCTTTCATTCTTTCTACCTATGTCTTTATTTTTGCTGCCATATTTAGAATTCCCTCCGCTGTCGGAAAGCAGAAAGCCTTCTCCACCTGCAGCTCTCACCTGATCGTGGTGATCATGTACTATGGGACTTTAATAACAATTTATCTTATCCCCACAGACAGAAAAATGTCTAATGTCAATAAAGTTATATCTCTTCTTTATACAAAGGGAACCCCTTACTGAATCCAGTTATATACAGCTTGAGAAGTCAGGATATTAGGGCTGCGGTAAATACATTTATCTGCAGAAGGTAACACAAACAGATCAAACTGACCTAATAATAAACATTGTAATTTTGGTTATTTAATGCTTTTTAATTTTGTTTCTAAATAAAATGTTTTTAAACTGATGATGCAAACTGATGGTAACAATGACTTTATATGCCATGTTACAATGGTGGGTCATGCAGCTACATTGTAGCACAAAGCAGCAGAATGAGTTATACAATGTAGTAAGTTTGTGAAGGTGTTTGCGGGGCAGCTGCATACACTACATCTCCGTATTCAATAGCCGGCATAAGCATTTGTTGTACTATCTGCTTTCCTACCGCGGAGCTCCGGCAGGTTTTGCTTCTGAATAGAATCACAAGGGGGTAACAAAGGAAGAAGATATCAGATTGACGTAAGAAAAAAGCAATCCTGAAAGTCACGTATTCCTGATGCTATCTCCACCAATAACTATACGGGGTTACCCTGGTAGCACAAAAAAAATGGTGTAGTGGAGATAGCAGGTAGGGGGTAAATGAGAAATCAAGAGAAATGAGTAAAACGTAACCTTTACTGAACTATATATGATGGAAAAAATTATTTGCCTAAAATAGTCATGTTCTGGTGGTGTATGCATGAACCAAATGCTTACTTCCGAGAGTGACCAAAAAACCTCACACAACGAATGACAAGACATCAAACATACAGTCTGGGGGATCAGAAAAAACCCAAACAATAACGAAGACATGTGCGACCATAACCTCTCTGGGAGGGGGCCATGCAGACAAAACACAAAATAAGACAAAATAAACTGTGCAAGATTGAAAATACTAGCTTCTTTCGGACCCTGCGGACCTCACGTAGGGTTGGTGTGTGAGGTATACAAGTAGGGTATCTTAAACTGTACCAGACAATATGTGTTACAACTGATAGATAGAAACAGGCCTTCGGGGGTCTGTAGGTATAGGACAGTAGGTAGAAGGAACAATGCACTGGTGTTACTCTCCCTAAAAACCTCCAATTGCTGGAAAAAAACAGAGAAAAACAGGTTCCCATTGCATCCGGTTAAGCTGACTATCTAAACAAATGGTACTTCCAATAGACTCTTTGAATGCCAGACCTGTCAAACCAAAAATGTTCTGCAACTGTATGCTCTTATGGTCCCTAATATGGTATACATGATGGCAAAAACATCTCCTGTAGCTCAATGCTTTTCACCAGTTGAACCCAACAACATCACCAGCAGAGCTAGAACCTAATCTACACTGGAAGAATTTAGTGAAGCAGAGGCAAGAATGTCTCAGTTTGTATACATAGTATTGCTGTAGAACATGCAATGAACTGGGGGGCTAGAGGGGTTCCCCCATCTACTGGGGTGTTATCGGCATAACCCAGTGGTGTTAAACATGGTAGATTGAGGTAGTGAAGGGGGCTGATTCATATCATAAGCGTTCACCTGGAAGGAGGGATAGGAATAGGATAGGAGGAAGGAGGATTTGTTTCTGTACAGGACACCTAGTTTGGGGTAAAGTTTAGATGAAAGTTTTTCGATGTGGGGCCAAAGGATAGATTTGGATCAAACCACATACCTAGATATTTGAGAGAACTGTTTGAGGTCAGTGTGTCATTTGATTTTGTCCTGACGCATAGATCGGACGTTCTAATTTCTGTAGTTTAGGTTCTGTTCCAAAGAGCATTGTGACAGTTTTGTCAGTATTTATAAAGAGTTTGTTATCTGGAAGACGATGGGTTATTGGAATGACGCACAGACAAGAATGATCTACTATGACTATAGAATTGGATAGGTCACCATGGATCTAGACTGGGGATGTGCATGACTTTTCGTTTTGTTTCGGGGTTTTTTTCAGGGGTTTTTTTCCGCTCCGGATAGTTTTTTTTTTCGTTTCGGATCGTTTCGATTCAGTGATTCGGATTGTTTCGTGATTTGGATTGTTTTGGAGATTTGGATCATTTCGGCGATTAGGATAATTTCGGGTTATTCGGATCAGTTAGTTTTTCGTTTTTTATGAGTTATTTTGTTTTTTACTGCTTATTTAAGAATGGGAAGTAGATTACTACCAATAGAATGGAAGTTTCTTTACTTATTTATTTTTTTAGGATCGATCCGAAATTTTCAGATGGTCGATTTTTCGATTTCGGAAATGCTCCCGAAATACGAAAATGGTGATTTTCGTCCGAATTTAAATTTGGAGCAAAACGAATTTCACATATCTAATCTAGACTAAACAGGATGAAGTAGCGTCCCTAGAGGGTTGTGGGGGGTGCATACGGCACTGGGGTCACTCTCCTGAGGTATAAAAGAAATTCACCATTTTTGACAGCTGATGCATTTTTTAGATTTGTTTAACCCCTTTTGCTGCTACCTGATCACTATTCACAGTATAGCTGCTGTACTGTGTTAGTGATCGATACAATCAGAGCGCTCTCTGATCAAGATGACCTTTTTAGAGGGTTATGTATTATAAAAAAAAAAAAAAAACTTCTACATGGGGGTCCTGTTGAACTTGTACGAAATTGCTAAACACGAATATACTGTATGTATTTTATTGCAGTAAAAGCTAAGCGTACTATGTCATTCACATTAAAAGTACAATGCTGGACTTTAAAAATAGCAAAAGTTCCTATTTTATCATTTTTTTTAAAAACAATCATATTAAAATATATTTTATAACTAAATCTTTGATGGAATTTGAAAGTCCTATTTCTCCTGAACAAATTGATATATAATAAGGGTGGGTACACTTAATATGAAAGAGGTAAATTATGGTTAAACATCAAATAGCGTAAAAATTCTACTTTCCAAGTGATCAGAACTTGTAACATTGCTTCTTTCCTCAAGGGGTTAAGCAGTAAAAATTCATAATTAGTGAGATGAATTGAGTAATAACTATAAAATAATGATCCCTACTGAGGTTATATTGAAATCACATTATACATTCCCATGATACCAACAGCAATATATATAAAGGACTCCACGCTGGCCGTATCCCTGAGCATTACATGGGAATTCTACAAAAAGAACACATCCCCGTCTCCAGCCTGGCTTTACCCGACACGGCAAACTATGTGCGGAAATGGTAGGTATCATTTTTATATACAGGTACCGGCTGTTTTATTGTGTTTCACTTTCTTGCACCGCTCACATATTGCTCTTCTTATAAATTGAAGGTTTGTTGATATCCTGAGACAAACAAGTCCATCGGAGCCATTTTTTAACGGCGTGTGCTCGCTGCATGTCTCGGTGCCACATCGCGATAATTCTCCGACAATTACACTAGAACAAGATTATGGCTCGGAGAACGCTCAGATGATGCACCTCATACACTGTCAGCTTCTTTGACCATATTAACCCTTTTCGCTGCTGAACCATTTCACCCCTGTGTGCTGAGCTCATTTTTACCGATATCGCTCATCATGTTTAAACGCGATTTGAAGTCACATTTTTTATACGACCCAGGCATATTATATATCGTTCTTTCTGGAAAACTCGGCAGATTCATAGTATATCATTATTATTTGTATACGTCATGTCTTGCCTGAATATTATAACAAAAAATGCAATAAAATCAGAATTTTCAATAATCTACAGCGTGTAAAGTGTTTTTTTCACATTTTATCATCCGAGCCATTGCGGTTATATTTTCTGTGGGGTGCGCTTGTTGAAAAAATTTGAAATGGGGAATCGTCACATTTGTTTTGGGGATATTACGTGATTTTTATCAAACGCCCCCATAGAAAAAATTGTCAGTGCACCATCATTATTTACATTATAATTGAAATGGGAACAATATTGCTGCATTAATAAGATGAAAAAAACAAAACTTTTTTTTTAATAATTTTTTATTATTTAATATTTATTTATATTTTATTTTCAACTATTTTTTCTTTACATTTAACATGGTCATGTTTGGTATCATTGGAAAGGCCATGCTTTTTAGTATCATTTGAAAGGCCTTGCAATAATTCCAAAATTAACCCCTAGCCGCCACGGATCGGGAGATGGCCGCCATAAATGGCAGTTAGGGCTTAACTCCCGAACTGATGTCACGATGACGCCGGTAGGCGGGGGGAGATCCTGGGGGCATGGCCAACATCCAAGATGTTGGCCACCTCTGGGAGAGAACCACGATCTGGTGCCTGTTGGCGTCAAATCCCAATCAGGCCCCTAAGGGGTTAAAGGCAGCCACCGCTTGGAAGGCAAGCGGTGCCTGCCTTTTTTTCTGCCCCAAACAGATGGGGAGGGACAGAGGTCCAAAGGACCTCCCCCTCCCCTTCAGGCATCTTCCCTGCACTGCGGCTGGGGTCCTGGAGGCTGGGCTGACATCCAAGATGTGAGCCCGCACCGGGATGCTGCAGCGATTGGCTGGAATCCCAGCCGACCACCGCTGCAATGGGAGGAGGCGCTCAGCGTGTCCTCCGTAGCCAAGTCCACCCAGGCTTGGGCCTTGTGACCCCCTCTCCCCAGCATTTGTCTTAGCATTTCGATGGATCGGCTGGGAGGACCACACAATGTAATGTGCGTACTTCTGACACAGGTTACCACGCATGTTGATTTCACTTCCTCATTGAATCATCACAACAGGCATAAGACGGGTCTACAGAAGTCTTCCTGCACCATAGAAAAATACAACTATGGCAATAACAACCATAAGAGAATCTCTGATTCTGTTGATGAAGTCCAGTTAGTAGCTTTCTGCTTTCATGGTGGAAGATCTCTTTTCTACAATTCATCCTGTCAGGTATTTCCTTATCACTGAAGATGTTGTATGGTAGCTGAGGCTTAGTCACATCCAGTTATTCTTACATGATAGTAGGACTTGTTCTACAAAATGGAGCTTGAAGCAGAGGGGGTGTGTAGCTTTTTTCAGACACAGAGGTGTGGTGTGTAAGGTGAATTAACTGTTTGTAAACTGAGTGCTGACAATGGGCAGTAGGGCAGCACCTTTCATGTAGCTGCCACTTGCACGAAATGGTGCAGGGATGGATCCTGGCAGTAACGGATCCTGACCGTACCCCCCCTCAAGGGGAGACCTCCAGGTGACCTAGAATTGGCAGGAGAAGATGTCCACAGAAGAAGGTACAGGATCACCCTAGTGGGTGATGGACAGGTAAGCCCTGCACGACTGGAGAGCAGGATAGGGATCAGCATCCGTGAGTACCATGCCAGCAAATACAGTTCCTTGTCCATGCAGTTCTGGACTGATGTGGCATGTGGGTAAATGGGTTTCAGGGCAGCCATGGGCCCAACAGGCCTCGTAATCGGTCTCTTCGGGTGAAAAGCAACCACGGGAAAAAATAAAGTCGACATCAGCGGCTTTAGAGATCTTGGGGGTGCTGGAGGTGATAGCCGACTCTGGAATTGGGGAACACTTTTTCCTCTGGTGGCGCAGTGTCTTGGATATGGATGCCTTTGTGGTTTTCTCATCCATGATGGTGTGGACAATGGGGTCAGCTGTTATAATCATGCCCACACTATGAGGTGGCACCGGGACCGGGTTCTCCCCAGGATTTTTCTCTGGGTCAGGTGTGTCACTGGGCTGTTGCTTCACTGCCAGCAATAATTCCTCCCCTGTAGGTAGGCTATTCTGGAATTCCTCCCACTCTGAGTCAGGGGCATCAGATGAGGAATCGCTGGGTGAGGCAGCAATTGCCAAGGAATCATGACAGGATGCCGCAATATGGGGAGTCTTTCTGGTGTGGGAGGCAGCTTTGGAGGTGATGGCACCGATGTACCCAGTATGCTGACCTGGTGTCTCTTGTGGATGCCGGGCTGTCTGTAGCAGAGACTCTTCCTTGGAGTCCAAGGTTTCCCAGTCCGCAGCCCCAGAATCAGGCAAGGAATAAATCCCCATAGATGGTGGTGTACCTTGCTGGCTGGGGGTGATGGGAGCTAAAGACAATGTCACCAGGGCAGTCTTGGGCTGCCTTGTTGGTTTCTTGTATATAGTAGGGACCTTGGTCTTTAGATGAGGCTTTTCTCCTGGATACAGGTTTAGGAGTACAGTCCATATTGGTCATGAGGTGCTGCCTGGAAATTTTGGGAGTCATACCTGAGGTGAGAAGGGTCATGATGTTCATAGAAGTGGGGTTATCTGACACCTCAGGTACAGTGATCTCATAGTCCATGGGTATTTCGGGATCAGAGTCAACAGGAGCAATGTTTTCTATCTCCATAGGGATGGTAGATTTGTCCTCCTCTTCTGAGCTGGTGTCCTGAAGTCTCCTACCCCTGGACTCAGCAGGTCTGGCTTTTCTGGGTGTAGGTGCTGGCATATGTGGAGACCTTGGGAGTGCAGATCTCCTGGAGGCCGGTTTGGGAATTGCATCCTTCTTAGGAGCTGGTTTGGGCTGTGGCTCACTCCTAAGCACTGGAGTTGGCTTAGGTGCCTGGGTCCTTCTGGGAGCCGGTTTGGGATGGGGTGCACTCGTAGGCACCGGGGTTTGCTCAGGCACCTGGGTCTTCCTGGGAGCAGTTTTAGGTTGGGGTGCACTCCTAGGTACTGGAGGTCTCTTAGGAGCAGGCACAGGTGTCTGCCTTGGGTCTGGTTTCTTTGGGGGTCTTACTGGGCATTGACCGAGCCAGCGGTCTCTTGCGGCACAGTATAGGCAGAGATTATTGGCTTGCATGCAAGCTCTCTCCTCTGGTGAGAGCGGACGGTGGATGGGTTTCACAGGGGGAACACACACCTTGGTAGATGAGGTCTTCAGACGGTCCATTAATCCCCACACATCGTCCAGTATTTGGCATAGGTGGTATGCTAGATTATCTAACACTGATAGTATCCCTGCGGGCTCAGTAACTGGCTCCATTATTTGTCAGGATATTGCCACTGGGGTGGCAGCGCAGGTACAAGGGGGCCTGAGTCCGGTATGCATGGGGAAGCTGTTCTGATGTAGGTGGGTCTGAGGAATGGAGGAGAAGCAGATGTAGACCAGGAGGATTATTGCTGGGAGATGGGAGTTGATGATGAAGGATCCAGCAGGTGAGGTGGGTGAACACAGGGACAGGTATCCAGATAGGGTTCAGTGAAGGCAGGGTTAACTGAATCAAGTATAACACAGGAGCAGAGCAGGGTGTAGCACCTCTTTGTCTCATTGAATGAACTGCAATAATAGAGTTTGGAGCAGAGGGGGTGTGTAGCCTTTATTCAGACACAGGGGTGTGGTGTGTGTAAGGTGAATTAACTGTTTGTAGACTGAGTGCTGACACTGAGCATAAGGGTAGAACCTTTCAAGTAGCTGCCACTTGCACAAAATGGTGCAGGGATGGATCCTCACAGTCACGGATCTTGACACATACTGTCTCAGGCCAGTTCCGCTTCTCCTGCAGGCACAACAGCTGCTCCCTCTCAGAAGTCCTTAGTTCCCCTATTTAAGGGAGACACACCCCTTTGTTCAAGCTTCAGCATTGCACTACACTTGGTGAAAAGCATACACACTGAATCTGCTCCTATCTCATTGCTTTGTTTCCCAGCTATATTCCCCTAGTCAACAGCCTTGTTCTCTGTACCTCCAGCCATGTTCCCTGAGCCTCTAGTCTGGTTCCCTAGTCTCATGTCCCTGGTCACCAGCCTCTTTGCCCTGCATCTCTGGTCACCAGCCTCTGCTGTGGTTCAAGTCTTCAGCCAGCCCTTTTCCTGTCTGACTTCTTGTCCATCCTGTGAATTTCCTCTCTGCCTCTTCCCTCAGTCTCTCTGCCCCTGTTTCTTACAATCTTCCCATATCTTCCCATATGTACCAGTCCTATCTCTACAATTTGCCTGTTTGTTCATTAAACTCCCAGTTGGACCACATTCAGTCGTCTCCGCTCATTTATCATCTATGATATAACAACTGGACACAGGGATCAGTGCCTCAGGTTTATTTTTTGTTAGGCAGCAAAAGTACATGTAGGGAAACAAGAAAATAAAACAAATATAAATCAGATGTCTACTACTTATGCAGAGCCTAGCTACACATTCTGTGTTCCTATATACTATAGTTTTGGGTGGCTAAGCCGCTTACCAGTAAGCAAAACTAAATTAAATGTACTTTCCTTTGGCTTCAGGATTTGGCTTCCTTCCCTACTGCACCCAACACCAAAACTACCCTCTAAAAGGCTATAAGAAGCAGGGCAGATCTAATGATGCATCAGCTGATAATTAACCCTATAGGGGGAAATGGGCTGTTTCCATTCACCTGCTAATAAACCTGTGGTCTATTACCTTGCTCTTAATCACATTGTCACAAACACATATTTGGCTCATACATTAACCCCCTTACACCAACATGTGACATGTTACGATCACCTTAGTGTAGTTTTTCAAGTAATTGGGCATCCAAAATTACAATTGTGTTCTATGTAAGGGAACGTGGGTTTAACCATGCCCCATGTAATCATTGCTGCTCACATCGGAAAAGGACACAAAGTATTTGTTGTTCAGGTACACCACCAAACTCCATGAAATAATGAAATAACGGCTCCTTCTCCTCGTTTCCTTACAGGCTGCTGCTGACGTGAACCAGACAGAAGTCACAGAATTCCATTTCAGGGAATTCCAAAACATTCCAGCATTTAACCCTTTGCTATTCATTTTAATACTTTCTCTGTATGTTTTGACATTGAATGGGAACTTGATGATTATCACATTGGTGGCAAAGGTTCCTCGCCTGAAATCCCCCATGTATTTCTTCCTCACTCAGTTGTCACTATCTGATATCCTGCTCACCACAAATATCTCCCCCAACATGCTCCATATTATACTTAATGGAGGAAGCACAATATCTGTTGCTGGATGCATCACCCAGATGTATTTGCATGGTGTGTCGGTCACTGCTGAATGTCTTCTCCTCACAGTGATGTCCTACGATCGATATCTGGCCATCTGCAAACCTCTACACTACACATCAATCATGTACTTCAGTCTTCAGCTCCGCCTGGTGATCACATCTTGGGTTTTAGCTTTTATGTCGATATTTATCAATATTTGTTTTATTTGTAATTTGCACTTCTGTGGTCCTCATGTGATCAACCATTACTTCTGTGATCTGGAACCTATTCTACAGCTGTCCTGTTCAGATACAGCCATTGTGAAAATAATTCAGTCAATCTTAACCATAGTTTTTGCAGTGTTACCGTTTTTTTTCATTCTTTCTACCTATAGCTTAATTTCTGCTGCCATACTTAGAATTCCATCTGCTGTCGGAAAACAGAAAGCCTTCTCCACCTGCAGCTCTCACCTGATGGTGGTGATCATGTACTATGGGACTTTAATAACAATTTATCTTATCCCTACAGATGGAAAAATGTCTAATGTTAATAAAGTTATATCTCTTCTTTATTCAATGGGAACCCCTTTACTGAATCCAGTTATATACAGCTTGAGGAGTCAGGATATCAGGGCCGCGGTAAATACATTTATCTGCAGAAGATAACACAAGCAGATCAAACTGACCTAATAATATACATTGTAATTTTGGTTATTTAATGCTTTTTAATTTTTTTCAAATAAAATGTTTCTAAATTGATGATGCAAACTGATGGTAATAATGACTTTATACGACATGAGATTTTTTAAGTTGACAATTCTTGATATGGTTTGGAAGAAGTGGGGCTGAATATTAACCCCTTTGATGTAGAAGATGAGGCCCTCACGTCATCTTGATACCTTCCATGGGATAGAGACATGGGATATCTGCCAATCCCACAGGGTCTTCTTTCTCGTGCTTTGCCCTGCAGACAGCTTAGGTGATCCAGGGAAATGGTGGAGGTCTGTTGACGTCTTGATCCTACATACACTTGTATATCCACGTGTATACCACTTAGAAAGTTAAATTGGGGGTCTTTGGAAAGTTCTTTGAAATGACACCAAACATTACCAAATTATTTGGAAAAAAAACATTCTAAACAAAATTTTAATATTTGGAGGTTATTTTGTCTGTCACTTGTAGAGCAACCAATGCCACTGCAGTGACTCATCTTCCCATTTCCCTCATTGTAAGCAAGTGCATCGCTTTATACAAAATCATATTATTTGTGAAACGCGACGGCCAAAAGACGAGCAAAAATTTGTTCAGTTTTGGCTAAAATTGCATATTTCAAGATGAGTTTGAGGGGTTGGAGAGACCAAGATAGTTATTAACCAAGTTAAGACACAAAGCAAGCAGAGAGATGTGCTGAAGGAAAAATGAAACCGTTAGAGGTCACAATACACAGGAAGGGAAGCCATGTAATACGCTCGTGAGATATTCCATAGACTAGGATAACAGATGGAATATCCGGGCCTTAGCAGAATTATTGAAATAGCACTCTATACATGAAACATTGCATGAACAATGCATCAGTAGTGGTGCTCCACTAGATTTATGCAATACAGGTTGTAAGAAACAAAACAAAAATTGTGATGTCACTTATGAGGAATAATAAATGCATAAACCTTGTTGCAACTCCCTTTAAGCGTCTCTTCCCATTGAGGCCACAAACAATATGGTAAACAAGAAATAGGGAAGTGCAATCTAAAAAAGACAAAATGAAAAACTTCATGGTGCACTTAGTCGCACTCACGAGATTCAAGATATCAAAAGGCACATAAATTTATGATGTTACCACTCCAGTCGAGAGAGAGCTTTGATCCGGATCACCCCGCCGCCGCAGGACAGTACCACAAGAAACCTTCTCCAGTTAAAAGGATTTATTGATATTCAGCCATATAAAAAACTCCAACGCGTTTCGTCTGCATATGAAACAAACTTCATCAGGGAGAAAACAAAGATACACATCCCCCGCAGCCGACTTTAAATACTGTAAGCAATCAGTTCTTACCTTTTTTCCATCCATGCTTGTGGTTTCGTGCATATTGTCTACTGTGCATGCCGGAACAGATCATCCACCAGAAGTGACGTATCAGATCGCCGGATCTCTAGGCGCTCAACGTTTTTCAACAACGTGTGAAACTATGGAGACAGATGAAATCCCTCCAGATGGCAGCGCTTACACACGTCCCCTTATGGGAGGATGAATCCACTTCAATAAAATTAACCCTTCATGACTCAGGAGCTCGCAATGTCCACAGTCCTAAGGTGAGAAAAATGGAATAAAATGAGATGAAATATATATATACTGTATGTGTTATTAAAACAGCACATAACTAACACCAACAGTGATTTTCTAGAGGCAGTAAATCAAATATGGCTCAAAGACCACCCTTTAATAGCAGCAACAATACATAAAAGACCCTGATTGAATATGGCACAGAGACAACCCTTTAGGTTTAAAATAATTTTAGCAGCAGTAATAAAATGAGGACTTCAATAGAATATTGAATATTTATAAAATTTATAATATAAAATTATTTTAGACCTAATGAGTTGTCTCTGAGCAGCAAGATATCAGATTGATGTAGGAAAAAAACAAACCTGAAAGTCACGTATTTCTGATGCTATCCCCACCAATAGCTATAGAGGGTTACCCTGGTAGCATAAAAACAAAAATTGTAGTGCAGATAGCAGGTAGGCGGTAAATGAGGAAACACGAGTAAAGTGTAAAACTTAACTTTTACCAAACTACATAAAATGGAAAGAATGACGTGCCAAAATAGTCAGGATCTGGTGGTGTAAGCATTAACCAAATGCTTATTGCTTGCTTCCGAGAGTGACAAAAAACCTCACACAACGAATGACAAGACATCAAACATACAGTCTAGGGTAATAGAAAAAACAAAAAAAAAAACGAAGACATGTGCGACCATGACCTCTCTGATAGATGGAAACAGGCCTTTGAGAGTCTGTAGGTAAAGGACAGTAGGAAGAAGGATAATGCACTGGTGTTACAATCCCTAAAAACCTCCAATTACCGCCAAAAGGAGCAATAAAACAGAGAAAAACAGGTTTCCACCGCATGAGGTTCGGACTAAGCTGCTACAAGTCCAATAGACTTAAGGAATGCCAGACCTATCAAAAATCAAAAATGTTCTGCAACTGTATGCTCTTAGGGTCCCTAATATGGTATTCATGAAGCAGACAGCGCAGGTCACTTGACCTGCCAGATCTCGCCTCTCGAGGTCCGGCAAGTCGGCGTAGTGATCCGCAAGGGGTGCCTTTTTCCCCCAGTCTCTCCCTGCTCCCGTCAGACAGAGGAGGCGGTTGGAGCCGCGGTCCTCGTTGGGGATAGGAGGTGAGTATACGATTTAGTTTGGGGGTTTCTGGCTGGTGCTGACAGACTCTGCAGCAGCGGAATCCATTAGCACCAAGTCCTGGCTTTGGTTAACTTTTCAGTAAACGCAGCCGGACGGTAATTAGCATTAGTATTTTGTAATCCTAACGCTGATTAACACATTGCGCTCCCCATGTTAAGTATAGTGAGCGTAAAGTACAGTAACCTCACGCTGAAAAGCACAAGATTCCAAACGGTAACGGATTTCTGAACCCGTTAGCGTTTGGATTGTAATATCATGGTGCGCCCGCGTTAGGGCCACCAGGGCTAATGTTAACGCTCACGCAGGTGAGCGCTAACGTTAGCACCAAGTATGTAATGTAGCCCAGTATCGCTTGCAGAACATGCAATGAACTGGGAGGGGGGCTAGAGGGTCCCCCACCTATTGGGGGTGTTATTGGCATATCCCAGTGGTGTCAAACACAGTAGATTGACGTAGCGAAATCATTTGATTTTTGTCCTTACTGAATCTAGACTGCACAGGATTTGGTAGTGTCACTAGATATTTGTGGGGGTGCATACTGCACTGGGGGTCACCCTTCCGAGGGGTGACACCCTTGCCAGAATCTCATAATGTCACCAGCAGGCTGAGAGGGGTGGAAAGGAGAGGAACCACAGCCAACCTTAGACTGAAAGAAGAATGCTCTCATGCAGCCATATAGCTGCTCCCCCAATTTTCCATGTAACTCTGCACCAACCTCCTCCCTGTATGTAAACAGAAACAGTTCTTTGGTGACAGTTGTCTTCCCATACACTGACTGCCTGTTCCCTCCTACAATGCAATGCTGGCTCTTAACCTGCTGCTCCATCCTCCCACAGGACATAAAGGAGCAGGGGCTAATGACGAAGTTGTGGGTACAGTTGGGGGGATAAAAGAGTGGTGGATGAATTAGTGGTGAGTGGTGGGTAAAGAACAAAGGATGTAGTGAAGGGGTGAAGGAACGGGGTGGGTTAATGAAGCAGGGAGAGGAGGTAAAGGGACAGAGTGGAGAGTAAGGGAGGAGGATTATAGGATAAAGGGCATAAATAAGTGGGGACAAAGGTGTAGGTATGGCTAGTGGGTAAAGATGCGGGGGAGATAGTGAAGGGCTGAAAGAGGAGTGGGTAAAGAGCAGGTGGATGGGTTAAAAGAGCAGAGGGAAGAAAAAATCAGGGGAAACAAGGGGAAGAGAAAAGAAGCACAAGGATAAAGGAGAAGGGAGGTAGTAATTTGGGGTAAAAGAGAGGAGTGGGTGTAAAGAAGTAGGGGAAGAGTAAATGAGCAGGGCATACAGAAAGGAGGCTAAAGTGGCAGGGGAGGATGGTGGAGAAAGGATCATTGGAGATATTGAGATTGTGGAGCTCTGTGATACGCTCATACATACTACAGTGTCTATGTCACACTCTCTGAGACCAATCCCGGCAGCGATCGGTCTTAGAGAGGCAGCCAATGGATCAGATCTGTGCATGCGTGTGCAGCTAAATCCATCATTCTGTGCAGACACTACGGAACGTGAGTATATATCGTGAGTAATTCCCGTTGCGCTGCACAATTTGCGGCTTCAGTGCTACGCTTGTAGTCTTAGGGCCACAAATCGCATTAGAAAGCTTCATGGACAACCAGGTACTGGAGTTCCTGACTCGAAGAGGAGGATTAGTGCAAGGTGAGGTGAGTAAAATTGTCCAAAATAAAATAATAAATAATAATAATAATAATAATTGGGATGGGGCTGTCAGCAGGATTGCCCAATTATTTAAGGGCATAAAAATACTTTTCAATGGAGAGTTCCTTTAACCAGTGGTCCCCAACCCAGGCCCTCAGGGCCCACTAACAGGCCAGGTTTGCCAGATATCTGAAGCACAGCACAGGTGTTATGATTTGCTGCTCAGTGATTGCAGGATTCAGTCTGCATTTCCCCAAGGTGATCTGCAAAATCTGGCCTGTTAGTGGGCCCTGAGGACCAGGGTTGGGGACCACTGCCTTTAACCACTTTGATGCAGAGGACGCGCTCAGCGCATTCTGCCGCTTCGGCACTTGGCTGCAGAGGACGTGCTGAGCGCGTCCTCCCTTTGCAGCGACAATTGGCCAGGATTTCCATCCGATCACTGAAGCCTCCTGGTGCGGGCTGACATCTTTGATGTCATCCCAGCCTCCGGGACCCCGGCGGGCAGGAATAGAGTCATTGCGCCGGGCGCGATGACATCTATTCCAGGCACCCCCCCGCCAGTGCGGGGAAGGTGCCTGAAAGGGGGGGGGGTGAGGACCTCTCTCCCTCCCGATCTGCTTGTGGCACGCACAAAAGGTCGGCACCATTTAGAAGGACAAAGCCTGCCCTTCAAAGTGGTGGCTGCCTTTAATCCCTTGGGGGCTGGATCGTGAACCCCTCCTGGATCTTGGATGTCAGCCAAGCTTCCGGGATCTCCCCTGCCGATGCACGATAATGTCAGTTCGGGAGTTAACCCCTAGCTGCCACCTATGGTGGAGATAGGAGGTTTCAATGAACCCCATATCTCCTGATCCGTGGTATCTAGTGGTTAATATTTGGCATCATTGCAATGGCCAGAGCATGGCCTTTCCAATGATACCATACATGACCATGTTAAATGTAGATTAAAAAAAAAATTGAAAAATAAAAAATAAAGTTGTTTTTGTTTGTTTTGTTACAGCAGCAATATCGTTATCATTTTTTTTATAATGTGAACAATAATGCTGCACTAGCGATTTTCTCTATGGGAGCGTTTGCTAAAAATCACATAATTTCCCCCCCAAAAAATGTAACGAGTCCCAATTTCAAATTTTTTTAACAACGCACCTCATAGAAAATATAGCAGCAATGGTTCGCATGATAAAATTTGAAAAAAAAAACACTTTACGCGCTGTAGATGATTGAAAATTCTAATTTTATTGCATTTTTTGTTATAATATTCAGGCAGGACATGACATATACATATAATAATGATATATTATGAATCTGCCGAGTCTGCTGGAAAGAACAATATATATTGTGTTTAACCCCTTCGCTGTGGATGACGTGTGGGGCACGTCCTCATAGACGCCTGCTATATGCGGGCGGAGAACGTGTCCCACTTTGCGGATATACTTACCTCTCTGTCCGGGGTCCCATGGCGGTCTGATTTCAGCATCCTCAGACGCTTAAGTTAAGACCCTCCCGACGTCAATGACGTCATCGCGCCATGCACGATGACGTAATTTCCAGGCGACCCCTGGCAGTGCCGGGAGATTACCTAGAAGGGAGGGGGATCCGTTCGGATCCCTCTCCCTCCCGATCGGGAAGGAGCAGGGCCACAAGCCAGGCATCGCTTAAAAGGGGAGGGTCTCCCCTTTTAAGCAGTGCCTGGCTTTAACCCCTCAAGCACTGGGTCGCACTTCAGTGCCTTGCTGCCCTGGGATTTACCAAGGAAATCCCCTGGTGGAGATAGGGGGTTCCTTTGAACCCCGATATCTCCAGAACCGTGGGGGTCATGGGGGGTTCATGGCCTTTTGAATGATACCCAACATGACCAGGTATAAAGTAAAAAAAAAATCACGTTTTTTTTGTGTGTTGTTTTTATTAATGCAGCAGTATTGTTCACATTTCAAATATAATGTGAACAATGATGCTGCACTAATGATTTTTTTTAAGGGGTGCGTTTGCTACAAATCCCATAATTCCCCCCAAAAAATGTAATAAGTCCCCATTTCAAATTTTTGTACAAGCACACCCCATAGAAAATATAACCGCATACGCACATGTGACAAAATGAGAAAAAAACACTTTACACACTGCAGATGATTAAAAATTCTAATTTTATTGCATTTTTTTGTTATAATATACAGGCAGGACATGACGTATACATATATGATATATTATGAATCTGCCGAGTCTGCCGGAAATAACAATATATAATATGTCTGGGCCATGTAATAAAATGTGGCTTCAAATCGCGTTTAAACATGATGAGCGAAACAGGTAAAAATTAGCTCAGCACACAGCGGTGAAATGGCTCAGCAGTGAAGGGGTTAAACATGATGAGCGAAACCGGTAAAAATGAGCTCAGCACACAGGGGTGAAATGGCTCAGCAGTGAATGTTAATGTATTCTATGTCTGAGAGTGATTGTTGAGCTTTATCTGGGCATTTCTCCTTGCACCACAAATAAACAGATCTACTCTTTAAACAGAAAAAAACACATAACTAGTGAGATGAATCCAATAATAACTCTGTAATATAATGATTCCCGCTGAGGTTATATTGAAATCACATTATACATTCCCATGATACCAACAGCAATATATATAAAGTACTCCACGCTGTCCGTATTACATGAGCATTACATGGGAATTCTACAAAAAGAACACATCCCCGTCTCCAGCCTGGCTTTACCCGACACGGCAAACTATGTGTGGAAATGGTAGGTATCATTTTTATATACAGGTACAGGCTGTTTTATTGTGTTTCACTTTCTTGCACCTCTCACATATTGCTCTTCTTATAAATTGAAGGTTTGTGGATATCCTGAGACAAACAAGTCTATCGGAGCCATTTTTGAACAGCGCGTGCTCGCTGCATGTCTCGGTGCCACATCACGATAATTCTCTGACAATTTCACTAGAACAAGATTATGGCTCGCAGAAGGTTCAGATGATGCACCTTACACAATGTCAGCTTTGACCATATTAAGGCTTGGGCCTTGTGACCCCCCACGCCCCAGCATGTGTCGTAGCATTTTGATGGATAGGCTGTGAGGACCACACAATGTAATGTGCGCACTTCTGACACAGGTTACAACACTCGTGGATTTTACCTCCTTATTGAACTGCTACAACGGGCGTCAGACGGGTCTACAAAAGTCTTCTTGCACCTTCTTGCACCATGGAGAAATACCACCATGGCAATAACAACCATTAGATAATCTCTGCTTCTGTCGATTAAGTCCAGTTAGTAGTTTTCTATTAATATGGTGGAAGATCTCTTTTCTACACCTCATCTTGTCAGGCATTTCATTATCACTGAGGATGTTATATGGTAGGTGAGGCTGACTGACACATTTCGGCACTTTTTGCCAACGTACTGTGAATATTTGGTGAATTGCAAATGCACCTTCTTTTTGCTGAAATAGAGACACTGAACTGTTGCGAAATGCGTCAACATTAAAAGTAGCTCAGCACATGGTGGTGAAATGGCTCTGTGATACGGGGAGAAGCATGGCGCAGTCACTGGTTGACCTTAGTGAGCATGCTGGGGTGTATTTAGTGACTACTGAGGACATGTAGGAGGAGTGGAGTTAGTGAAGCCTTTGTAGCTTAGGGTGACAATTTTGAATTTAATTCTACAGTGGATGGGGAGCCAGTGAAGGGACTCGCAGAGTAGAGCAGCAAAGACAGAACGGCAGATGAGGTAAATAAACCTGACAGAGGCATTTAGGATGGATTGCAGGGGGGAGAGGAGGGAGAGAGGGAAGCCAGCTAGAAGATTGTTACAGTAGTCAAGTTAGGAGATTACAAGGGCATGGATGAATTGTTTGGTGGTGTTAGCGGTAAGAAATGGCTGAATTTTGGAAATATTATGTAATTGGCTGTAGCAAAGAGAGAGACTGGATGTGGGAAATTAAGGACAGAGCGGAGTCAAGTGTAACTCTGAGACAGCAAACCTGGCTTGATGGGGAGATAGTGATGCCATCATTCATGATAGAGAAGTCTGGAGGTGGGGAGGCATTAGAAGGGGGAATTAGTAGGAGCTCAGTCATGTCAATGTTAAACATGTTAATCTTTAGGTGGTGAGAGGCCATCCAGGAGGAAATGCCAGTTAAACAGTCACTGACTTTAGAAAGGACAGGAGAAGATAGATCAGGGGTTGGAGAGGTAGATCTGAGTATCATCAGTATATAGGTGGTAATTAAAGCCAAAGCTGTTGATGAATTTGCCCAGGGAGGAGGTGTGGATGGAGAAATGTAGGGGACCCATATCAGAGCCTTGAGGTACACTAACTGATACAGACATTGAAGAGGAGGAGCTACCAGCAAATAAAACAGAGAAGGACCTGTTAGAGAGATAGGAGTCAATCCCAGAGAGAGCAGTGTCACAGCGACCAAGGGAGCTTAGGGTCAGTAGAAAGAGGGGGTTAACAACAGTGTCAAAAGCAGCTGAGAGGTCAAGGAAGATGAGTATAGAATTGTGGTCATGGTTTTTAGCAATTAGGAGGTCATTGGTGACTTTGGTGAGAACAGTTTATGTTGAGTGTTTTGGCGGACTAAAGCCTGAGTGCAGGGGGTCAAGTATGGCATTAAAGGACAGGAGGACGGAGAGGCAGTTGAAAACTAGTTTTTTTGAAGAGTTTAGAAGTAAGCAGAAGCAGGGACATAGGGCAGTACTTGGATGGAGAGTTGGGAATCGAGGGAGGGTTTCTATAGTATAGGGTAACCTGTGCGTGTTTGAAGGTGGATGGGAAGGAGCCATTGGAGAGAGATAGGTTGAAGATGTGCGTGAGAGAAAGGGCGAGGGATGAGGAGAGTGAAGGTATTAGATGTGAGGGAATGGGGTCGAGTGGGCAGGTAGTGAGACATGAGGAGGACAGTAAGGAATGGACCTTCTCCTCAGTGGCTGGGAGGAGGTGGCAGAGGGTAGCAGAGGGGCTTCCTTGGAGTGAAAGTGGGGAATTACTGGTTTCCGTTGGGATGTTGCTTCTGATAGTAAGAGTTTTGTTTACAATGTAATCTGCCAGGTCTAAACGCAAATGTGGGAGGAGGTCAGGTGGGTAGAGGAGAGAGTTGAACATGGACCAGAGTCATTAAGGGATGGAGGAAAGAGTAGATATAGGAGATGAGAAGAAGGTTTGTTTGGCCAAGAGACGGGCCATGCCTTGTGAGTACCACCACCAGAGCTATGCCATTGGAGTGCCACCACCAGAGCCATGCCGTGTGAGCACCACCACTTTAAACATGCCTTGTGATTATCACCACCAGAGCCGTGCCCTGTGAGTACCATTACCAGAGACATGCCTTGTGAGTACCACCAAGAGACCCATGCCTTGTGAGTACCATCACCTGTGACTGTCTGTAAGTACTGTGCCACCTGCCTAGCCCTGAGTATCCTGCCAATTCCAGGCCTACTGAGTTCTTGTGAGTCTAGCTCTGCCATGGTCCTGAAAACCAAGCCTGCCTTGATCTTGATACCGAGCGTTGCAGTGTTCCTTGCCGTTTGTATACTTTAGACCGTATTAATAAGCACTTGAGTCCTTTTAACTCTTGGACGTACTACACAGATGGGCTAATCACAGACACTTGACACACAGGGACACAATTTAACATCTCAGTTTTTCTTATTGAAGCAGTACAAGGTTATCCAAGTATGTATTTTGTATTTTTATCTTTCCAGGTTGTAATATGGTTTGTTTATGCAATTCACGGTAAGACTGGAGTTTGATTGCACCATTTTTTTCTTGGCTTTTACCCAAGTGTTAAAATTGGTGACCAACTGGAAATCGTTCATTATTATCATGTTAGTAGCACTTTAGTGTGGTCTTCTCAAATCACTGGAAACCAAAACAATACCATAGTGCTATAAATAAGGAAAGTGAGTTGATGGTAACCATGCATCACGTGGTCAGTTTGCTCAGCTCGGAACAGGACGTAAAGTATTTGTTAAGGTACACCACCAAACTCCATGAGAAAACAGATTAACGGCTTCTTCTCCTAATTTCCTCACAGGCTGCTACTGAAGTCAACCAGACAGAAGTGACAGAATTCCGTTTTTTGGAATTTCAACACTTTCCAGAATTTAACCCTTTGCTTTTCGTCTCATTTCTTTACATCTATGTTTTGACATTGTCCGGGAACTTGATGATTATCACATTGGTGGCAAAGGTTCCTCGCCTGAAATCCCCCATGTATTTCTTCCTCACTCAGTTGTCACTCTCTGATATCCTGCTCACCACAAATATCTCCCCCAACATGCTCCATATTATACTTAATGGAGGAAGCACAATATCTGTCCCTGGATGCATCACGCAGATGTATTTCCATGGTGTGTCTGCCATTGCTGAATGTCTTGTTCTCACAGTGATGTCCTACGATCGATATCTGGCCATCTGCAAACCCCTACATTATACATCTATCATGGATCTCAGCCTTCAGCTCCATCTGGTGATCTTATCTTGGGTTTTTGCTTTTACATCTTCATTTGTTAGTACTTGTTTTATTTGTAATTTACGCTTCTGTGGTCCCCATGTGATTAACCATTATTTCTGTGATCTGGAACCTATTCTAGAGTTGTCCTGTTCAGATATTGTCATCGTGAGGATAATTCAGTACATCTTAGCCATACTTTCTGCAGTGTTGCCTTTCTCTTTCATTCTCTCTACCTATGTTTTTATTTTCACTGCAATATTTAGAATTCCATCCTCTGTCGGAAAGCAGAAAGCCTTCTCCACCTGCAGCTCTCACCTGATCGTGGTGATCATGTACTATGGGACTTTAATAACAATTTATCTTATCCCCACAGGCGGAAAAATGTCTAATGTCAATAAAGCTATATCTCTTCTTTATACAACGGGAACCCCTTTACTGAATCCAGTTATATACAGCTTGAGAAGTCAGGATATTAGGGCTGCGGTAAATACATTTTTTGGCAGAAGATAAAAAATAAAAAACAAATTGATATAATACAACTACTACTACTGCTAAGTGATTTTTAACAATGACTTTTAATGGTTTCATATAAGGTTGGATATATGGAATTGGTGAAACCCAGAAAACAATCTATGCATGAAGCGGGCATGAATACTAACAGTGTATGTTGCTGTCCGAGAGTTGGTGAAATAGAACAGGGGACTGAATTTTATGTTTTTACATATTTGTGTATTTGCAGCTTGGTTTTCTTCACTGCTATCCCCTAGACATGTGCACAGCACAAAATTTCGTTTTGAACTAATGGATTAGTCCTAAAATACAATTTATTTAGTTGCTAAAGAAATTCGTTTTCAGTTCTTTAGTATGAAAACTAATTTCATTCATTCGAAAACCAGTCGATACAATTACTATTGTAGTGGCTCCTCAGAGGGCTGAGATCGCTGCTTGTTAAGGTATCTCTCACTCTCAGCACAATGTGTCAGGCAAAGCTGTTACAGTAACTGACTGCTGCTCATCACAGCGCTCAGAGTTTCAGTAAAACTAGTAAATAATATTTTTATATAGGAGGTTAGAACAATATTATTTCCTTGTTTTACTGAAACTCTGAGTGCTGTTAAAGTCAGTTACTGTAACAGCTGAGCCTGATACATTGTACTGAGAGATAATATAACAAGCAGCCGATCTCAGCGCTCACAGCCACTGGATTTAAAGGGCTAAAAAAAAGGCTCCTCTCTGTATAATGTATAGAACATCCTCCTGCATTAATTAATGCCCCTCTGTGTATAGAACATCCTACCGCATTGGCATGTGGAGGGTGCAGAACTTCGGAATGCAATGCTTATCCTGCACAGGAGAGGAATTTTTACTTAAACTTTGTATCTCTGTGGGGAGACACAGGAATATGAAAGCAGGGGAGAGGGAAAATATTAACGTAAATCGGTCTGAAAGCTCAGAGAAGACATGACTGGTGCAAATTTATATTTATAATAAAATAAAGCACTTTAAATCCAGGGAAAACATTCAAATAAATCACACTGAAGGCTCATAATGACAGAGTAATTGTGAGAGCTGGATACTAAATGTATCAGACGTAAAAGAAAACCTTTATAACAAGCAGTACTGGGAGAGGGACTTTATATAAAATGTGTATTATGTCCCTATAATGCCCCTATTATGTAGAGCAGGAGGGGAGATAACACACGTTTTATAAAGTCCCTCTCTTCTCCCAGCACTGCTTGTTATAAAGGGGTTTTTACTATCCAGCCCTCCTCTGTCATTAGCTTTCAGTGTGATTTATTTGAATGGTTTTCTTCTCCAGCTGCTTTTATCATCTTGTCTGCCTCATAGACATGCAAGGGTTAAGTAAAGGTTTCCTCTCCTGTGCTGGCTGTCTGTGCTGCGAGTGAGTATTCTGGAGCTCGATCACTGTCAGATTTTCAGGTAGGGGTCGGGAAGGATTACGCATACAAACCTTTTCTGTAGCTTTGCGATGCTGCGCTCTTCATTACTGGTCTCCTTCACTCATCAATGTAATATCACAAAAAGGACTGAAACTAAAATGTACTGCATTTTATTTTAGTTTCTTTCGTTTTTTTGTACTGAACAGTTTTGTTTCTCTTGAGTCATATGAAAACTAAATTATCCCAAAATTCGGACTAAATCGTTTTAGTACTAAAACAAATGCACATGTCTACTATCCCCACCAAATTTTCTTTTTGGCCCAAAGAGGGATTGTTTGTGTAGGGTTAGACTAAACACACTCTTTCGTCACTGAGTTAATGGCCATTTAACCCTTTCCTGCCATGGGGTGTAGAATGTTGTCCCCCTTGGCGGGTGAGCCAAAATGTTGCGGGGGGCATAGCATGGGCTGCAAAAGTCCCATCCACCAGAAGGCGCATGGAATGTGTCATTTGCTGCCGCAGGATGGACTGAACTCAAGTGTTCCCCTGTAGTCATTGAGACACGCCAAACGTCTGCTGCGAAGGCGGACTGGAGGATGGACACACCGCAGCAGCCGTCTAGCCCAGTGGTAAGGGGTAAGTAAACTAAAAGGCTTTGGGCAGTATTACAATCTGTCCATTAAAACAGGGACATTAAGGAGTAAAACCTGCACCCCCGTTTTAGCTCCATATTACAGGGCAGCCTGCAAGATTAACCACTTCGCTGCTGAGGACGCGCTCAGCGCGTCCTCAGCAGTCCCGCTGGTGTGCTGAGGACGCGCTGAGCGCGTCCTCACATTGGGGTCAGCGTTCGGCCGGCTTCCGGCCGATCGCTGGCCCCTCCGGTGCGGGCTGACATCCTGGATGTCAGCCCGGCATCCGGACCACCAGCCGCCAGAATTAGGTGTCATCGCGGGGGCGCGATGACACCTAATTCAGGCGCCCCCCCCCGCATGTGCGGAGGAGGCGCCTGAAAGGGAGGGGGGGGAGGTCCTTCGGACCTCTCTCCCTCCCGATCGGCGGCTCTGCGGGGGTTAACCCAGGCATCATTTGGAAGGGCACAGCCTGCCCTTCCAAATGATGCCTGGCATTAACCCCTGGGGAGCTGGATCGCGAATCGGCGCTGAAAAGCGCCGGTTCGCGATCCTTTCCCGGAGTTGGCCGACATCTTGGATGTCGGCCAAGCCTCCGGGAACTCCCCCAGAGGACTGGCGTCATCGTGCGTAGCACGATGACGCCAGTCCTAGAGTTAACCCCTAACTGCCACCAACTGTGGAGATAGGGAGTTCCAATGAACTCCCTATCTCCCGATCCGTGGCAGCTAGGGGTTAAATTTTGGTATGGTTGGATCGGCCAGAGCATGGCCGTTCCAACGATACCAAACACTACAGTGAAAAATTTTGTAAACAAAAAAAAAAAATGAAAAATAAAAATAAAAAAAAATTTAAAAAAAAATTTAAAAAAAAAATTAAACACTTATTTTTATTTTTTTTGGTTTGTTAATGCAGCAATATTGTTCCCATTTCAATTATAATGTGAACAATGATGCTGCACTAACGATTTTTGTATGCGGTGCGTTTGTTAAAAATAGTGTCATTTTCCCCAAAAAAAAATTTAATGAGACCCCATCTCTAATTTTTTTAACAAGCGCACCCCATACAAAATATAACCGCAATTGCTCGCATGTTAAAATGTGGAAAAAAACACTTTACACATTGTAAATTATTGAAAATACATATTTTATTGCATTTTTTGTTATAATATACAGACATGACATAACGTATACATATAATAATGACATATTATGAATCTACCGAGTCTGACGGAAAGAACGATATATAATATGTCTGGGTCATATACTAAAATAAGCCTTCAAAACACGTTTAAACATGATGCGCAAAACAGGTAAAAATGACCTCAGCATAGGGGCGGGAAAAGCCTCAGCAGCGAAAGGGTTAACGCAGCTCTAAGCCAGAGGATACTCGAGGAAGCACTAATGCACCCCCTCCAGTATCCCCTCCTTGAGTCCAAAGGACTCCATTGAGGCTTTGACTGCCAGGTCACATGACCTGCAGGATCTCGCCTCTCGCAATTCAGACTCAGACATCTGCAGTCCCGGCTATACTGTCTAATGGAAATACTTGACTTTAGTGGTTTGTTATGGGCAAGGTTATTTCCAAAAATATACTGAAAGGGGTTTTACAACTGGATTTTAATGCAGTGAAAAAGAAGGAATCAGACTGAAAATGTTTTTAGACATCAGATTTTCTTAATAGCCTTGTTTAACCTGTCGGCTGCAGGCAACGTGCTGTACGCGTCCTCCACTTTTCATCACTCTAGGCGCATTGTCGAAGTCCTATGACTCAGCACCTATCTCGCGCCTATCACTGACTTCTCCCAAAGGGGGAGTGGCCACCGCACATACTGTAGGCATGGTGACGTCAGCCTGGCCGGAGATTCCCTATGGAGAAATTGTAGGGGTCTTTTCGACCCCAGTATCTTGGGTACCATAGAAGATAGAGTGTCATGTGAGGTATCATTGGAAAGGACAGAGTATGGCCATGTAATATGTAAACTTAAAGTAAGAAATTTGTTTTAATATACATATATTTTCCTAATACAGCACTGTTGCTCACTTTTCAGTTATAAAGAGAACAATGATGCTGCACTAATTCTCCTTCTTATTTCCCATGATGCCAGGAAATGTGAAGGTAATGGCACAATGTGTTATTATCATTGCTTCATCAAAAACCTAAACCGCCGCACGGCTGCGATGGGCACTTTGGAACCATGCATCTCTCAGTTTTACATTGCACAAGGCCAAGTGATGTGTCTTTGAAAATGTCAGAATCTGGTCTTTTCATCGATACTAAATATGACCATGTAATGTGTAAAAATAGAAAAAAATTAAATGTAAGATTTACTTTACATTATTTGGCATTTTTTGTTTAAGCATTCTGACAGGACATGACGTATACATATAATATTTGAATCTTCTGCATCCACTGAAAAAAAGGATATATAATATGTCTGGATCCTGTAATAAAACATTACTTCAAGTCGCGTTTAAACATGATGAGAACAAAAAGGTCAAATTGAGCTCAGGACACAGGAAATGGCACAGCAGTGAAGGGGTTAAAAGCCAAAATCTATATGATTCTGAGAGGAAACGTGCTTTTTATTAGGCGTTTTAGCCGCAGTTTTTTTCCTGGAAGAAATTTTTTGAACTTTGATTGTTACCAAACTTTTTGATTTGAATCTGTCGATCTTATGAATCAGCCAAAACTCACCAGTATTTATTTCCAAATATCTAAAGATACGATTAAATCAAGCCCTAAGAGTCATTGGATTAACA
This sequence comes from Leptobrachium leishanense, assembly GCA_009667805.1. Classification (NCBI taxonomy): domain Eukaryota; kingdom Metazoa; phylum Chordata; class Amphibia; order Anura; family Megophryidae; genus Leptobrachium; species Leptobrachium leishanense. The sequence goes on along the minus strand of RXON01002199.1, from coordinate 38,630 downwards.
CACAGACAAGAGTTAATGAGTCCGCATCCGCATATGCAAAACATTCCAAAGATAGGATTTAAAATCTAGAGTGGATAGAACAATGTGGACATGTCCTATGGACAAACAGGGGACACTGGAGGGCATGACAGTCTCCCTCTCACCCACACACGACAAGTGGGAAGGATCCGGAAAGAAAGGTCGGCGAGAATTGAAGGTGTGAACAAAAAAGGGGAGAATGAACATCTATAGCTGGCAGCTAGGAGCTCTTATCAGGCCCATAAACGTGTAGGTGCATCATATATGGCAAACCACATCTGGAGAGATGAAAATGTCTTTCAGAAAGAATTTGGAATCAAAAATTGACATAGCTCCAAAACAGGAAAGGAGGGCCACAAATCTCTGACCTAAATCCTTCATCATACGTGACATTTTTTTTTACCCCAAAGAACCATTGTTGCAGAAAATATCTTCCATTGCTTAGTTGAGCAAATCAGTCTTCCTAAACCCTTTGGAATGGTTTAGGTCCCATCATAGAGCGGTGCTTCCACCAAAGTTTATTAGGCAGACATTCTCAAGCATAGATGCCACCAGTTTTCACTGAAGTGTCAGTTGAAGTAGTCGAGCAATATTTTACTGTTGTTTCCCAGGTTGTATCGCTTGGAGGTTAATGGAAAACACCACTTTAAAATGAAAGCAGGATATCAGCCGATGTTGCAAACAACAGTAGATCATCACTAAATGGGATTGGCTGTAGTATATTTTTTGAAGAATAATGGTGGTACCATTCCTCAGTGTGGTTTTATCAGGTGTATATCAGGTCAATACAGGAACCAGATGTGTTGGTAAGTGACCTGTACAATACAGCCATGGAGTGAGGCCATATATAGTTACAGCTCTCTCTCACTAGTGGACGTGGCGTCAGGCTTGGTAATAATCGACAGCTTAGAAGCAATATGGTCAACAGGAGGTAAAAAAACAGCAAGCGAAAATCAGCGTATCCTTAGAACACTCAGATGGTCAGAATGGTGGGCGGCAATCAGAGAGGCAGTCAAGTAGAAAGCAGAGGTCGGCAACAAAAAGGCAACAGTGGTATGCAGAAACTACTTGCGGTAAACGGAAAAGCAGGTTGTGGGCAGCAGTAATGGGTACTGAGGATACAGGAAAGCGTAAGGACAGCTCGTCATGGCAAAATAACTGAGCACTGAGCTGATAACCAGGGGTGTTGTTGCTGGTGATGCTGAGATCCGGCATCTTCAGTGCATTGCTCCGCAGCACTGGGATTCCAGCCCACTCACTATGATATCATAAGGGAGCGCCCACCCTAATGCATGCGCTGATCATTTGCACCGCCAGCAGTGACAAAAGAGGAGCTCCGAAGACGTGCCCATGTCAGAGGAAGGTAGGAGCAGAGCCGACCCCATGAGCGGCGGGGCTGGTGAGGGGGAGTCATGTCATGACAGGTTTGCCATTGATTGCATCAATTTTGCCTTCTGTTCTTGAATATGATTGTTTCTCTGGATTACGGAAGCTCACCATAGTGGTTGATGTCGGTGATAGCGGACTTCGGTGAAACAACAGGCTTAGTGAATAACGGTTTAAGTTGTTTGTGTATGCTGTGTGTCTGAGAGTGATTGTCAAACTTTGTATCTGTATATAGTGGGGGTTTTGTGTGAAAATAGCACTGTTTGTACTTATTAATAATTATTTAGACATAAAAGCCCTGTAGGATTTGGTGCTGCTAATAATGGAATACAAGAAAAACGCAGGGATTTCAGCAAAGATTGATGTTAGGGATGATGCCCGAACCAGTCCAAAACTGGAATCGCCAATGACCAGAAACGCCAATAACCGGAGTTGGCAAAAAACGGGAAGATGAGAATTTAGATGAATAAAACTATTTATTTACAAATTAAATATCAAACAATAGACGCCCTAGGGCGTTTCTTTGCTGAAATCCCTGCGTTTTTCTTCTATTTCTGTGTGGTGCTGTGGACCATCTCCTGGGAAATATTTCAGCATTTTAAAGATAAGTACAATCGCGCCTCTCCTATCACCAACCGTTTCTTTTCTCAATAATGGAATACAAATGCCCACATTCCTCAAGGGGCTCAATGTAAATTTGAAAAAGTAGCAATTATTCTGAGTGCACGTCAATATAAGTATCCAGCTATCATAGAGTTGTTAATTGCAATCTGTAATATACAATAAACACTTAGCCGTGATATAATTAAATATTTAAACTTGGGATACTTATGTTTAAATGACAGTGTCTTCATTTTCTGGTCTGTCCTTGGATATTTTTTTGTACAATACTTCAATGAGTTAAGTGATAAACTCTATATATATATATATATATATATATTGGACATTGTACCTTGAAAAAGTCATGTCGCAGTGACGAAACGCGTCGGTTGTTATGTCCAATAAATTATTTTATTGATCTACATACTCTCCAGTGCCTTTCATACACCATTCAATGCTATTCCAGATCTTACATTGGATCCCACTCGTTCGAGGGTCGGTTCCAGCAGTGAAGTACAGCAGTGACATCCCACGGCAATAAGGAGTAATTTTGATGTACCTTTACTATACTTTTATCTTGTGAGAATTTTTATACAGCTGGGGTTAAAATATATACACTATATTGCCAAAAGTATTCGCTCATCCATCCAAATAATCAGAATCAGGTGATCCAATCACTTCCATGTCCACAGGTATATAAAATCAAGCACCTAGGCATGCAGACTGCTTTTACAAACATTTGTGAAAGAATGGGTCACTCTCAGGAGCTCCGTGAATTCCAGCGTGGAACTGTGATAGGATCCCACCTGTGCGACAAATCCAGTCGTAAAATTTCCTCGCGCCTAAATATGCCACAGCCAACTGTCAGCTGTATTATAAGAACGTGGAAGTGTTTGGGAACGACAGCAACTCAGCCACGAAGTGGTAGGCCACGTAAACTGACGGAGTGGGGTCAGCAGGTGCCGAGGCGCATAGTGCGAAGAGGTCGCCAACTTTCTGAGAGTCAATCGCTACAGACCTCCAAACTTCATGTGGCCTTCAGATTAGCTCAAGAACAGTGCGCAGAGAGCTTCATGGAATGGGTTTCCATGGCCGAGCAGCTGCATCCAAGCCATACATCATCCAAGTGCAATGTTAAGCGTTCGATGCAGTGGTGTAAGGCACGCCGCTACTGGACTCTAGACCAGTGGAGATGCATTCTCTGGAGTGACGAATCGCGCTTCTCCATCTGCCAATCTGATGGATGAGTCTGGTTTTGGCGGTTGCCAGGAAAACGGTACTTGTTTGACTGCATTGTGCCAAGTGTAAAGTTTGGTGGAGGGGGGATTATGATGTGGGGTTGTTTTTCAGGAGCTGGGCTTGGCCCCTTAGCTCCAGTGAAAGGATCTCTGAATGCTTCAGCATACCAAGACATTTTGGACAATTCCATGCTCCCAACTTTGTGGGAACAGTTTGGAGCTGGCCCCTTCCTCTTCCAACATGACTGGCCTGCACAGAGTCCTGACCTCAACCCAATAGAACACCTTTGGGATGAACTAGAGCGGAGACTGTGAGCCAGGCCTTCTCATCCAACATCAGTGTGTGACCTCACAAATGCGCTTCTGGAAGAATTGTCAAAAATTCCCATAAACACACTCCTAAACCTTGTGGACAGCCTTCCCAGAAGAGATGAGGCTGTTATAGCTGCAAAGGGTGGACCGACGCCATATTGAACCCTATGGATTAGGAATAGGATGTCACTTAACCACTTGGCTGCTAAGGATGCGCTCAGCGCGTCCACCCGAGTGGTTCTTCTGTGCTATGGAGGCGCTGAGCCCGTCCTAGCACAGGAGGCAGCAATCGACCAGCCGATTGCTGTGCCCCCCCGGTGCGGGCTGACATCCAAGATGTCAGCCTGGCACTTCGGGACACCGGCGGGACCAATAGATGTCATCGTGCTGGTGCAATGACATCTATTTCAGGCGCCCCCCGCGAGTGCAGAGGAGGTGCCTGAAAAGGAGGGGGGAGATCCATTGGACCTCTCTCCCTCCTGATCGCCGGGGGCCAGCGGTGAAAGTTAGGCACCGTTTGGAAGGGCACAGCCTTTAACCCCTTGGGGGCCGGATCACGATTCGGCACCAAAAAGCGCCGGATTGTGATCCTGTCCTGGAGCTTCCGGGAACTCCCCCTGACGTCTGGCATCATCGTGCATAGCGTGATGACGTCAGTCCTGGAGATAACCCCTAGCTGCGACCAATGGTGGAGATAGGGGGTTTCAATGAACCCCCTATCTCCCGATCCGTAGCAGCTACGGGTTAATGTTTGGTATCCTTAGATCGGCCAGAGCATGGCCTTTCCACCGATACCAAACATGACCATGTAAAAATAATAAATAAAAAAAAAATCTAAATAAAAAAATATTAAAAAAAATAATAATAAAAATATACAAGTTTTTTGTTTTGTTTTGTTTTGTTAATGCAGCAATATTGTTCCCATTTGAATAAAAATGGGAACAATGATGCTGCACTAGTGATTTTTGTATGGGGTGTGTTTGTTAAAAATTGCGTAAATTTCCCCCAAAAAAATGTAACGAGACACCATTTATAATTGTTTTAACAAGCACACCCCATAGAAAATATAACAGCAAATGCTTGCATGTTAAAATGTGAAAAAAAACACTTTCCAAATTGTAAAGTATTGAAAATTCTAAATTTTTTTTGTTGTTGTTACAATATACAGACAGGACATGACGTATACATATAATAATGATATATTATGAATCTGCCGAGTCTGCCGGAATAAACAATATATAATATGTCTGGGTCATATGTAACAGATCAGCTACCCTGCAGGGGTAGCTCCGTCTGCGGCGCCGAGTCTTGCTGGAGAGCTTAGCCGGGTAGCGAGTTAGCAAGGTGGGAGAGAGATTGGCAACGGTCCCTGGATGGTCTGGAAGCGAAGGATTCAGTAAAGCTGGCTTATTCAGTGATTATGCCCTCCCCAAATACTAGTCGTGACTCAGTACAGGTTTGAAGGTAAATCAGAGTGTATTTAGAATGGGAACAGACAGTGCTTATATACAAAATACAGCCATGCACATTCAGACTTCCCGCCCACCCCAACAGTTCTGATTGGTTGGTTCCAAGACCAATGCAGGCTTCTTTCAGGTCCTCTTCAGTCTTCACTTGGGTCCACTGGTTGTATGCAGATGAAGTCTTGACCCCACAGTGACCACATACAGTGATTTACATAACCCATTGTAAAGGGAATCAGATAATGGGTGGCTGAGACAATGTGACTCCCAGCCTTTTCAGAACAGGTAAACAGATAACAGATATCCAAAGAGAAAGCACTTTTGCATAATCCACAAATTACTCAAACCTATTGTACATTCTATACAAAGGAAAACATTTGCCACTAGCGGCAGGTAGTATCTTTAAAAAAACCACATTTAGCTAACGAAATATAAGTCTATTTAAAACTAAAAATGAGCAATTGACAATACATTTAAAACCACACAATATAACTGAACATAAAGTATTTAGGAGTTTGAAGCGTGGAGCGCTACGTTAGTGACTGATAAATTGTAGCAAGCATGTACTCCGTGGTTACTAGCAGGATGGTGCAGGGGAAAAACATGATTAATTAGAAGTCTAGCAACAGTTTTACACTAAATTTAACAAAGGAAATTAGTTCCTATAAATAAAGGGTAAACGAAATATAACAAAATAAGAATGAAATTAAACTAAATAAATCCTGTGGCGGCCGTTCCGTCACATCATATAATAAAATAAGGCTTCAAAACGCATTTAAACATGATAAACGAAACCGGTAAAAAGGAGCTCAGCACAGAGGTGTGAAATGCCTCAGCAGCGAAAGGGTTAAGTTCATATGCGAGTCAAGGCAGATGAGCGAATACTTTTGTTAATATAGTGTACCTTGTATTAGTTATATTGCCCTATGAATATTTTTTTGACGTCTGTTCTCTACTGGGGAGGAAATCCTTTCCCCAATATGGGGCTCTGGAGTGTCAGCAGCAACAAATTATAGCAGCATAATCACAAGTTATGTGAAATAAATAATGTACTACTCTAAATCAATAATACATAAAAGTATTAGGATAAAGATAAAAGGTATTATAAAACAAAGTTAGGGATCACTGAAACGCGTTTCGCCCTTAGGCTTCCTCAGTCAGTACCCAGTCCCTGGGAAGTATTTTCCTAATAGCAAATATAGTAAAAATCCAAAGAAAAGAACACTTTGTATCTGGACATTTCTCCATGGATCACATGTAAATAAATCTGCTCTTCTCAAACACAAACAATTAGTAAGCGGAAGAAGATAAATCCAATAAAAACCTCTATAATATAATGATCCCCGCTGAGGTTATATTGAATTACGTTATACATTCCCATGGTACCAACAGCAATATATATAAAGGACTCCACGCTGGCCGTATCCCTGAGCATTACATGGGAATTCTACAAAAAGAACACATCCCCGTCTCCAGTCTGGCTTTACCCGACACGGCAAACTATGTGCGGAAATGGTAGGTATCATTATATACAGGTACAGTCTGTTTTATTTTGCTTCTTACAAAGTGAAGGTTTGTGGAAACCCTGAGTCGACAAATCTATCGGAAGGAATTTTCCTACCAAAATAAGTGTGCAGAAGATAGGGGGTCTGTGGCACCCATTACAGCTAAATAGACAATACTCAGCTGCAGCTAAAAAGGTGATTCCTCCCAATGCAACCAAATAAAGGGGGAATAACTTCTCAAATAGAAAAATAAAGAGACAGCACCTCCAACCCTGCTTAGTTGGTCCTCAAGTGCTACCACCTTCACTGTAGGTAAAGAACAAAGATGACAATAAGACTTTTCGGGGACGCACTGCACACTGAAGAAGGGTACTTTGAGACTTTGAGAAGATAGAAATAGAAATAAATTTTTGTGAGCATTTATTACTTTTCCTTTTTTATATGTTTTGATCTGATTTTTAAAAGTTGTAAGAAATAACAATGTCTCAATGGGACACAGTGCCAGACAAGGAACACCATCTAGAGTTCATAACCTTACATCCCAGTAATATTTCTGCAAAGAATAAACAAATTCTTGAAAAATAAAAAATGAGCAAATTTACATTATTTTAATTGTTTAACAATCTCCGTGCAATATTTCTACTTTACCCTATAATAAATTGTTTACTTTGCATCCCATGTTTCAAGTAAATGTTATGATAAAAAAATGTGTTTTACCTCCCTGGCGGTCAGATTTTTTCAAAATTTTGTGTCTAAAAGCGTTTCAATTTTTTTTGAAAGGAAATGTGTTGTTTTATATAGTAAGCCTGTAATCCATAGGAATAACTCACTGAAATCTGTGCAAACAAGAGTCCTAGTAAACACAAGGAGTCAGATAAAGTTTGAAACACAAAATAATAATTTATTATCCCAAAAATAATTATCCAAAATAATGCAAATAAATTATATTCAATAATATAGTCAAACCAAAAAACACTGAAATCTTTCAGAAAACAAGGGTGCAATATAATAGAGGATTTATTCTCATCAAAGCAGCTTTACAGAAATAAAAAGCACATAAAAAATAATTTCTAAAATGTAATAGGACCTTCGCTGGTGCTTGCCTAGCTTCATCAGTTGGATCTGAACAAGCACCAGTGAAACATGGGACTGTTTACATTTTACTGTTTACCATTTGATAGTATTTTTTACAGTTTAAATTATTATTATTATTTTTTTTTACAGTTTTCACATTTGCCGCCTGGTCCCACCCCCTTGTGTCACGTGACTCGCAGGGAGCAGAACCAGGAAAGAAATCACCGGCCGCCACGATCACATTGCGGTGACTGCAGGGTACAGCGAGGAGCGTAGGATGCGGTAAGTATGCAGCCCGAGTGTGGCTCAGGGATACCGTTGCAGTAGCGAAATTTAACCCAGAGTCACACTCGGGAATACCGCCAGGCAGGTTAAAAAAAGTGCTTTGTAGTGAAGGGTTTAAAGGTACTCAACGTGGGTGAGCATTAGGGGAATCAATTTTATTTTCTTTCTTATTTTACCATTTTATTTTATCATTTTCTTTCCATGCAGGTTTTTAACTTTTACCACAATAGCCACTAAATTTTTCTCTTTATAAGCTTTTTCAAAAAAGTTTCTTTATGTCACTTTATTCACTTGTGTTGTAAATGTTCCTATATCAGTGCAGTTCCTTCTAATACAATGAATCGGGCTATTTCTAATACCTACAGGCCATGAATTACTAAAAAACCATTTTTCACCATTGGTGCTGGGATTTGAGTATGGATGAGCCGAACACCCCCCCGAGTTCGGTTCACGCTCGAACTCGAACTTTTCAAATGTTCGAATTTGAACTCGAACTCGAACTCAATACAAGTCAATGGGGCTGAAAACTCAATTTTTAGAGTGCCCTCCAAGAGGGCATATATGCTAGATATTTGCCATAAAAGGAGTATGGGGGTCCGGGTAGTGCCCTGGGGGTATACAAAAAATTGGAGTGTGACAAACAGACAATGTTAAAGAGAAATACAACCTCCAGATATCCCAGACGGCTCTCCCTTGGGCGTCTTGACAATGTAGTGAAATATAAATGCAAAAACGGGAATCTGTAAAGGTGAAAAACGACAACTCATAGCGCATACAGATATGAATTTTTACAAGAGATGCCCCTACTAGGATAGCACTCACAAGATAAATAATCTTTAAAACTTATCGTCTCAACGAAGATTCTACCCCACATCTTTCACTCTTGGAATTTGGATCTGGAAATCCTTGCCGCCACAGGAACCACCAAACCACCATCCAGAGTAAAAGCAGAGAATTTATTTGAGGTGTACAAAATAAAACATAAAATAACATAAAACAAGGATCCAACGCGTTTCGTGCGATAAACGCACTTCCTCAGGGAAAAAACAATGAATACAAACAATATATTAATGTTCTTCTGGTAGTCTCTTTTATATTCTCCCAAAAAAACGCCAGTTTTTCATCTTCCGGTCCCTCCTCTTGGCGTGCGTTCCACCTTTGGAACGCACTGGAAATGAGGAATCACCTCTTTTTCGTCACCGGAAATGAAGTGTCACCGCTCCTTATTCCTTCTGTGAATTTCGAAAGAGAAAACCAATCTGCCTTGGCGGGGCAAGTCTGGTATCGGCAAATTCCAACAGTCCTTAATGTAGCTTGTATTGTTAAGGTAGTTCACAGGGGTACACTTCACATCGCGTCCGATGAATTTGGCGATATTATTATGGGGAATTAATAAGAGAAAAGGAATAAGTAAAGCAAAAACAATACAGTAAAGCATTACAGTGAAGCAACACCATACAGTTGTGTTCAAAATTATTCAACCCCCACTGAAATTGAGTGTTTTGGCCAGTTTGACATTGATTTTGATCATTCAGTCATCTTGCTTACAATTAAATCAAAGAGGCACGTGTAGGTCAGACAAATATAACATAACATTTATAATGAAATAACCACAAATGTCTTTTCTGTGCTCATATCATTATCAGTTTTATTCAACCCCCAAGTGACATTCAATCTTAGTACTTAGTACAACATCCTTTTACAGCTAAGACAGCTTTTAAACGTGAAGCATAGCTTGACACAAGTGTCTTGCAGCGATCTACGGGTATCTTCGCCCATTCGTCATGGGCAAAAGCCTCCAGTTCAGTCACATTCTTAGGCTTGCGCACTGCAACTGCTTTCTTTAAGTCCCACCAGAGGTTCTCAATCGGATTTAAGTCAGGTGACTGCGATGGCCACTACAAAATGTTCCAGCCTTTAATCTGCAACCATGCTCTAGTGGACTTGGAGGTATGCTTGGGATCATTGTCCTGTTGAAAGGTCCAACGTCTCCCAAGCCTCAGGTTTGTGACGGACTGCATCACATTGTCATCCAATATCTCCTGGTACTGAAGAGAATTCATGGTACCTTGCACACGCTGAAGCTTCCCTGTACCTGCAGAAGCAAAACAGCCCCAAAGCATGATTGACCCCCCGCCATGCTTCACAGTAGGCAAGGTGTTCTTTTCTTCATAGGCCTTGTTCTTCCTCCTCCAAACATAGCATTGATCATGGGCCCAAACAGTTCTAATTTTGTTTCATCAGTCCACAGAACACTATCCCAAAACTTCTGTGGTTTGTCCACATGACTTTTGGCATACTGCAGTCGACTCTTCTTATTCTTTGGAGACAGCAAGGGGGTGCGCCTGGGAGTTCTGGCATGGAGGCCTTCATTACGCAGTGTGCACCGTATTGTCTGAGCTGAAACTTCAGTACCCACATCTGACAAATCTTTTCTCAGTTCCTCAGCAGTCACACAGGGACTTTTCTCCACTCTACGCTTCAGGTAGCGCACAGCAGTCAAAGTCAGCATCTTCTTTCTGCCACAACCAGGTAGCGTTTCAACAGTGCCCTTTGCCTTGAATTTGCGCATGATGCTTCCTATGGTCTCTCTTGGTATGTTTAACATCTTTGCAATCTTCTTATAGCCATTGCCCTTCCTGTGAAGAGTAATCACCTCTTCTCTTGTCTTCTGGGACCATTCTCTTGACTTCACCATGTTTGTAACCACACCAGTAAATGTCTAGAAGGAGCTGAGTATCACAGTCATTTTAAAGCTGCCTAATTGGTGCTTATTATGCTTTATTGCTGCTCCGTGACATCCACAGGTGTTTTCAATACCTGATTGAAAGCACTTGAATGAACCTCTGTTCTTCAGAGTGGTAGTCTTTAAGGGGTTGAATAATTGTGTCAATGAAGAATTCACAAAATAAACATTTACTACTGTATTACAAAACCAATTGATGTCATTTTAGTTGCATATGGTTCTTTAAAAAGTCCTTGTAGGATTTCATTCTGAATACAATTACAAATGTACACTAAATTCCCTAAAACCCTTTACAGCATTGAGGGTTGAATAATTTTGAACACAACTGTATATCAATTAAAGACAGTTTTTAATGTCCAGGTCTACATTTAAACCACCTTGTCTCCACGTGCCCAATTTATATATCCACTCCATTTCTTTCCTAGCTAAAATCTGGAATGGCCACCACCTCTCTGATCGTTCCTAATTAAATCAATGCCCAACCATTTAAGTTTTTCTACAGTAACTTTTGGACAATTGTTACAATGTACCGGCACACTATGGTTCAATACTTTTCTTCTAATATTCCCTAGATGTTCCAATATTCGTACTTTAATCTCTCTTTTAGTTTTATCCACATATTGTGCCCCACAGGGTGTATGGGGGTCCGGATAGTGCCCTGGGGGACAGGAAACAAGGACAAAAAGTAAAAAAAAAATGTTTTTAAAGGGACAGTGAGTGTTCCATGAAATAAGGGTTAAAAATAAACACGAAAAATTCCTTCAAATATCATGCCTAGGAGGTCCCCATAACCTGCCCGTGAAGTGGAGGATTTCTCGGATGTATAGAAATATGTAAAAACCAAAAAATGACATTTCAAATGATGGTAAATGGTTTTCCTTTAATCTATCCATAAACAACTGCTTATGCTTGGGGCGGCAGCCTGAATGAAAAGAGGAGACATTTTCGGACACGCAGAAAAAGTTTAGTGATTTTTTGGCTAAATTATTGTGAAACTTAAGCAGGATTTGGATAAAAGTAACAATAGGTGCTTTAAAATTGGGCCTTTAGCGTCGGCAACAGTAACCACTCTGAGGATATGAATCTGATACAGGCATCAGTGGCAGTGCACCCACATATTGTACCTTTGGTGCCAGGCCAGCAAGTGCCATCATACAGTAACCCCTCTGTAGTATTGTGGAAGAGTGCAGGGGTGGACCTTGCGGTCCTATATTAAAAAGATATGAATCTGGTAATGGGCGTCAGTGCACCCAGATATTGTGCTTTTGTGCCAGACTGCCAGGTCAGCAAGTACTATCATACAGTAACCCCTCTGTAGTATTGTGGAAGAGTGCAGGGGTGGACCATGCAGTCCTATATTAAAAAGATATGAATCTGGTAATGGGCGTCAGTGCACCCAGATATTGTGCTTTTGGTGCCAGGCCAGCAAGTGCATTCCTACAGTAACCCCTCTGTAGTATTGTGGAAGAGTGCAGGGGTGGACCATGCAGTCCTATATTAAAAAGATATGAATCTGGTAAAGGCGTCAGTGCACTCAGATATTGTGCCCTTGGTGCCAGGCTAGCAAGTACCATCATACAGTAACCCCTCTGTAATATTGTGGAAGAATGCAGGGGTGGACCTTGCGGTCCTATATTTATTTATTTATTTGAAAAGGATTTTACCAGGAAGGATACATTGAGATTTCTCTTGTTTTCAAGTATGTCCTGGGTTCAAGAACATTGAGTGGTTACAGAAATACAAAGTAATAAAATGCAAACTATTAAAAACAAAACAAAAATATACAGATTAACATATCATGGGAAGGGCTAGAACCTTGGGTTAATTAGGGTGATTTGCAAAGTGGAAGCAGCTGGAAAGTAAGCTACAAATTTCTGACCAGCGGTGGGTGGGTGGGTGAGACAGCAGAGTCCAGGAGCACGCACGGTGGCAGAGGGTGATGTGAGTGTGTGGCCGGGCTGTGGAAGAAAGAATTTGCAGAGTCAGATCATGTGTGCTGTATAGAGTAAATTTTTTGACGACCTGGGAGGGGAGAAGGGGGAGGGGCAGGCATATGGCAGCATGGCTTTAACAAAGCAGGAAATACATTTAGCAAGAAAAAACAAACAGATCCAAGCATAAAATATTAACAGTACAATTAAAGTCAAAATTGTGGTGTAGAATTGCAGAAGACATGTTGAATCGCCGGTACCTTCAGATTCAGAGTCCAGGAGCACGCACGGTGGCAGAGGGTGATGTGAGTGTGTGTGGCCGGGCTTCAGATTCAGAGTCCAGGAGCACGCACGGTGGCAGAGGGTGATGTGAGTGTGTGTGGCCGGGCTTCAGATTCAGAGTCCAGGAGCACGCACGGTGGCAGAGGGTGATGTGAGTGTGTGTGGCCGGGCTTCAGATTCAGAGTCCAGGAGCACGCACGGTGGCAGACGGTGATGTGAGTGTGTGTGGCCGGGCTTCAGATTCAGAGTCCAAGAGCACGCACGGTGGCAGAGGGTGATGTGATTGTGTGTGGCCGGGCTTCAGATTCAGAGTCCAGGAGCACGCACGGTGGCAGAGGGTGATGTGAGTGTGTGTGGCCGGGCTTCAGATTCAGAGTCCAGGAGTACGCACGGTGGCAGAGGGTGATGTGAGTGTGTGTGGCCGGGCTTCAGATTCAGAGTCCAGGAGCACGCACGGTGGCAGAGGGTGATGTGAGTGTGTGTGGCCGGGCTTCAGATTCAGAGTCCAGGATCACGCACGGTGGCAGAGGGTGATGTGAGTGTGTGCGGCCGGGCTTCAGATTCAGAGTCCAGGAGCACGCACGGTGGCAGAGTATTAAAAAGATATGAATCTGGTAATGGGCATCAGTGCACCCAGATATTGTGCTTTTGGTGCCAGGCCAGCAAGTGCATTCCTACAGTAACCCCTCTGTAGTATTGTGGAAGAGTGCAGGGGTGGACCATGTGGTCCTATATTAAAAAGATATGAATCTGGTAAAGGCTTCAGTGCAGCTAAATATTGTGCGTTTCATGGCAGCAAGTACATTCACACCATAACCCTTTTGTGGTATTGTGGAAGAGTTCAGTGCTGGAGGTTTTGTGAATGCAGAAGACATCCCTGATCTATTCTGTTATTTCAGCATCAGGGGATTGATAGCTGCTGATCCAGGACTGATTCATTTTTATAAATGTCAGCCGGTCTACAGAGTCGGTGGACAGATGCACTCTTTTGTCTGTGACAAAACCTCCAGCGGCACTGAACGTCCTTTCAGAAAGCACGCTAGTTGAAGGGCAACCTAGTAGCTGCATAGCATATTGGCTAAGTTCTGACCAGTGATCCAATCTCAACACCCAGTAAGCCAGTGGATCATCTGCTCGAAAGGTATCCAGGTCTGCCCTTGCAGCTAGGTAGTCCTGCACCATATGGTGAAGACGCTGGCAATGGGTGCCTACATTTGACGTCACTGGGCGTCGTGGACTAAAAAAAATTAAAAATGCATCTGTCAAGCGGCCCTGGCCTTCACCACTATTCCTCTGATCATCCGCAGCCTCAGAAGCACCTGTGTCATCACTTGGTAACCGACCAGTGCCTGGAAAGGTGTTACACAAGTGTCGCTTTAGAGCGTCCTCAAGTTTTTTCATCATGTGCTCCCTCTGTGCGTGCAGGATGAGCTCTGCAACTTTAACCTTTAATCCACACCTTCAATGCCCCCATTACTTAAATATTCCTCCTCCTCCTCCTCAACCTCCTCCTGTCTGATCTGAGTAGGACCCGCTGGAATGCTGTCTGCGGAAAGACTGGGGCCTTTAGAGCTAGGGAAGGCGTCCACTTCCTCCTGCTGCTCTGCCTCTAGAGCCACATCTATAATTCCCCGCAGAGTGTGCTCCAGCAGGAACACTAAAGAAATTGTGTCACTGATGCATGCACTGTCCCTGCTCATCATCCTCGTTGCCTCCTCAAATGGTGACAGTACAGTGCTTGCATCCTTGATCATTAGCCACGGCGGGGGGGAAAAAAACCAAGTTCACCTGAACCTGTCCTTGTGCCATACTCACACAGGAACTCGTTGATGGCCCTCTGCTGCTTGTGTAGACACTGCAGCATTGCTAATGTCGAGTTCCACCTGGTGGGCATGTCACAGATCAGAAAGTTTGTGGGAAGGTGGAATTCTCTTTGAATTTCTGCCAGGCGAACGCTTGCTGGGCATGAGCGTCTGAAGTGGATGCAGACTTTTCTGGCCTGGCTGAGAAGCTCTGCCAGCCCTGGGTACTTGGTTAGGAAACGCTGTACCACTAGATTTAGGATGTGTGCTAGGCATGGTACATGCATCAATTTACTCTTGCATAGGGCGGAGAGAAGGTTTCTGCCATTATCACAGACGATCATTCCCAGCTGAAGCTGGCGTGGTTTTAACCATCTCTGCACCTGGCCCTGCAGAGCTGACAGAATTTCTGGCCTGGTGTGGCTCCTGTCCCCTAAACAAACCAGCTCAAGCACTGTATGGCTTCTTTTTGCTTGAGCCATTGTGTAGACCCTGTCAGGCGTCGGTTTAACTGCCACTTCGCCAGAGACACAGAAGGAGGAGGAGGAGGAGAGAGGGAGAGGTGGTGGTGGAGCAGACAGACCTCATACAAGCAGCTTTCTGGAGGCGTGGTGGATGAACAAGCTCCAGCAAAGAGCCCCGTCTTGGATCCCTCCCAGCTGCAATCAGAGTTACCCAGTGTGCCGTGAAGGAAATGTAACGACCCTGTCCATGCTTGCTGGACCACGTGTCTAAAGTCACATGCACCTTGCTGCTGACTTCCCAATGACTCGATAACATTGTCTTCCACATGCTGGTATAGTGCTGGAATGGCCTTCCATGAAAATTAATTGCATTTTGGAACCTGCCACTGTGTTACAGCACATCCAGCAAATTCACGGATGGAAGCAGAGTTCACAGCTAGAAAGGCAGCAGCTGCAATGCGAGTAATTTTGCTAAACTGGCATTTAGACACTGTGCTTGGGGATGGTTGGGACTATATTTTTTCTTACGCTGTAGCAGCTGGGGCAACGTAATCTGACAGCGTAAATCTTCAGCTGATGGGATGCTGTCACATTGTGAGGAAGGACCTGGTACATCCATTACTGTAGCATCATCCCTGTCAGTGGAGGTTGTTGCAGGCAATGACATGGCAGGACATACAGTGGTGGTAGAGACAGATAAGGAGGAGGAGGACCTACGCAAAGTTTTACGCCAACGGGATGTGTGGCAGGAGGTCAAATGTCGCCTCAAGCACGTGGTACCCAAGCATCCAGTATCTTTCCCACGCTTGAGCCTCATCTGACATAGATTACAAGTAGCAACGGTGGGGTCTGCTGCACATTTCTTAAAGAACTCCCAGACAGCAGAGTTCCTGCATGTGTGCTTTGAGACAACAGCGTTCTGCCACGGAGCAGCTCTGACATCTGATGCTTTGGACTGGCTAGTGCTACGGTTTGTCATAGAGGATGTTGTGCCTCGTGTTTTCTGTGCCTCCTCCTCCTCCTCCCCCTCCTCCTCACTTCATTCCTCTGTTCGATCTGGCACCCAGGTGGAGTCAGTGACCTCATCATCATTGTCATCATCACCACCTATCTCCTCGTCACTGGAGCCAACTTGGCAGTATGCTGCAGCTGCTGGGGCAACATGAGTGCCAGTAATTTATGTGTTATCACTGGCACCCCCTTCCTCTAGGTTGATTATACTCACTTCCTCAACCTCAGAGATTTAATCAGAGCACTGTACTTGCTGCGCATCCTCAAGCAGCATGTCACTGTCATTGTAGTCAAACAATTCAACTGACTCCTCCGTATGTGATAGCGAGGCTACGGCAGGAGTAGCTGTGGACATGGAGGCTGCATTAGATGCTTTGGCAGCTGAGGTGGACTGTAAACCACTACAAGCCTGGCTGGAAGAGGACTCGGAGGATGAGGATGGCCTGATTAGCCAATTCACCAAATCCTCTATATGTTGCTGCTGCTTAAGGCGGCCAGCACCAGTTAGAAAGGACAAGCGTGCCCCTGCAGAGGATGCACCACGTCCACCATGACCAGAGGCACAGCCTCCCAACACAGGGGCTGCTTGTCCTCTTATCTGTGTCTGGGACCATTTGCCTGTCCTTTTTGTTCTTTCAGACATGGTGAATGATATATAGATTAATATATACAGAACTCTGATTCAACTCTGGTATAAAGATTAAAGATTTACATAACTCTGGTATAACTCAGTGAGACACCCTGATAGCTGGCAGCCAGTGACAAGACACAGATTACAATTTCCAGAAACCTCCTATAAGTAATTGAGACCCCCTGATGGGTGCCAGTGACAAGACACAAATTACAATTCACAGTAATCTGCTAAAAGTCAGTGAGACCCCCTGATAGGACCCCCTGATAGCTGCAACAGTGACAAGACACAAATTACAATTCGCATAAATCTGCTAGAAGTATGTGGGACCCCCTGATAGCTGGCAGTGAGAAGACACAGATTACAAATCTCAGAAACCTCCTTTAAAACAGTGTGACCCCCTGATGGCTGGCAGTGAGAAGACACAAATTAAAATTCGTATAAATCTGCTAGAAGTATGTGTTACCCCCTGATAGCTGGCAGTGAGAAGACACAGATTACAAGTCTCAGAAACCTCCTTTAAATCAGTGTGACCCCCTGATGGCTGGCAGTGAGAAGACACAGATTACAAGTCTCAGAAACCTCCTATAAATCAGTGTGACCCCCTTATGGGTGGCTGTGAGAAGACACAAATTACAATTTGCATAAATCTGATAGAAGTATGTGGGACCCCCTGATAGCTGGCAGTGAGAAGAGGCAGATTACAAGTCTCAGAAACCTCCTATAAGTAATTGAGACCCCTGATGGGTGCCAGTGACAAGACACAAATTACAATTCGCAGTAATCTGCTAAAAGTCAGTGAGACCCCCTGATAGGACCCCCTGATAGCTGGCAACAGTGACACGACACAAATTACAATTCACATAAATCTGCTAGAAGTATGTGGGACCCCCTGATAGCTGGCAGTGAGAAGACACAGATTACAAGTCTCAGAAACCTCCTTTAAATCAGTGTGACCCCCTGATGGCTGGCAGTGAGAAGACACAGATTACAAGTCTCAGAAACCTCCTATAAATCAGTGTGACCCCCTGATGGGTGGCAGTGAGAAGACACAAATTACAATTCGTATAAATCTGCTAGAAGTATGTGTTACCCCCTGATAGCTGGCAGTGAGAAGACACAGATTACAAGTCTCAGAAACCAACTTTAAATCAGTGTGACCCCCTGATGGGTGGCAGTGAGAAGACACAAATTACAAATCGCATAAATCTGATAGAAGTATGTGGGACCCACTGATAGCTGGCAGTGAGAAGACACAGATTACAAATCTCAGAAGCATCCTATAAATCAATGTGACCCCCTGATGGGTACCAGTGAGAAGACACAGATTACAAATCTCAGAAACCTCCTTTAAATCAGTGTGACCCCCTGATGGGTGGCAGTGAGAAAACATAAATTACAATTTGCATAAATCTGCTAGAAGTATGTGGGACTCCGTGATAGCTGGCAGTGAGAAGACACAGATTACAAGTCTTATAAATCAGTGAGACCCCTTGATGGGTGGCAGCCAGTGAGAACACACGGATTATAACAATTCCCAGATATTTTGTAGAAATTAGTGACTCCCAAAATACTGCGTGACACTGGCTGTGTGACAATAAACAGATCACCTCAATTCCCTGATATTTTGTAGAAATTAGTGACCCCCAAAATACTGCGTGGCACTGGCTGTGTGACAAGACACAGATCACCTTGATTCCCAAATATTTTGTTGAAATTTGTGACCCCCAAAATACTTGCTGGCAGTGACAAGACCAGATCACCTCAATTCCCAAATATTTTGTAGACATTAGTGACCCCCAAAATACTGCGTGGCACTGGCTGTGTGACAAGACACAGATCACCTCAATTCCCAGATATTTTGTAGAAATTAGTAACCCCCAAAATACTGCGTGGCATTGGCTGTGTGACAAGACACAGATCACCTCAATTCCCAAATATTTTGAAGAAATTTGTGTCCCCCAAAATACTTGCTGGCAGTGACAAGACACAGATCACCTCAATTCCCTCAAAGGGAACCACCTTACCTATAAGAAGCAGGGCAGACCTAATCATACATCAGCTGATTATTAACCCTATAGGGGGAAAAAGGCTTTTTCCATCTGCCTGCTAATAAACCTGTGTTCTATTACCCTGCCCCTAATCACACTGTCACATACCACATATTGGGTTCATGCCTTTACCCCCCTACACCAACATGTATCCTGTTACGATCACCTTAGTGAAGTTTTTTCAAGTCATTGGGCTTTCAAAATTACAATGGTGTTCTATGTAAGGGAAAGTGGGTTAAAGTTTAACCATGCCGCATGCGATAATTACTGCTCACATCGGAAAAAGGACACAAAGTATTTGTTGTTCAGGTAAACCACCAAACTCCATGAAATAATGAAATAACGGCTCCTTCTCCTCATTTCCTTACAGGCTGCTGCTGAATTGAACCAGACAGAAGTCACCGAATTCCATTTCAGGGAATTCCAAAACATTCCAGCATTTAACCCTTTGCTATTCATTTTAATTATTTCTCTGTATGTTTAGACTTTGATCGGGAACTTGATGATTATCACATTGGTGGCAAAGGTTCCTCGTCTGAAATCCCCCATTTATTTCTTGCTCACTCAGTTGTCACTATCTGATATTCTGCTCACCACAAATATCTCCCCCAACATGATCCATATTATACTTAATGGAAGAAGCACAATATCTGTCTTTGGGTGCATCACGCAGATGTATTTGCATGGTGTGTCAATCACTGCTGAATGTCTTGTTCTCACAGTGATGTCCTATGATCGATACCTGGCCATCTGTAAACCTCTACAATACACATCTATCATGTACTTCAGTCTTCAGCTCCGCCTGATGATCACATCTTGGGCTTTAGCTTTTATGTCGATATTAATCAATATTTGTTTTATTTGTAATTTGCACTTCTGTGGTCCTCATGTGATCAACCATTATTTCTGTAATATGGAACCTATTCTAAAGCTTTCCTGTTCAGATACTGCCATTGTAAAAATAATTCAGTCTATCTTAGCCATACCTTTTGGCGTGTTACCATTTTTTTTCATTCTTTCTATCTATAGCTTAATTTGTGCTGCCATATTTAGAATTCCCTCCGCTGTCGGAAAGCAGAAAGCCTTCTCCACCTGCAGCTCTCACCTGATCGTGGTGATCATGTACTATGGGACTTTAATAACAATTTATCTTATCCCCACAGACGGAAAAATGTCTAATGTCAATAAAGTTATATCTCTTCTTTATACAAAGGGAACCCCTTACTGAATCCAGTTATATACAGCTTGAGAAGTCAGGATATTAGGGCTGCGGTAAATACATTTATCTGCAGAAGGTAACACAAACAGATCAAACTGACCTAATAATAAACATTGTAATTTTGGTTATTTAATGCTTTTTAATTTTGTTTCAAATAAAATGTTTTTAAACTGATGATGCAAACTGATGGTAACAATGACTTTATATGCCATGTTACAATGGTGGGTCATGCAGCTACATTGTAGCACAAAGCAGCAGAATGAGTTATACAATGTAGTAAGTTTGTGAAGGTGTTTGCGGGGCAGCTGCATACACTACATCTCCGTATTCAATAGCCGGCATAAGCATTTGTTGTACTATCTGCTTTCCTACCGCGGAGCTCCGGCAGGTTTTGCTTCTGAATAGAATCACAAGGGGGTAACAAAGGAAGAAGATATCAGATTGACGTAAGAAAAAAGCAATCCTGAAAGTCACGTATTCCTGATGCTATCTCCACCAATAACTATACGGGGTTACCCTGGTAGCACAAAAAAAAATGGTGTAGTGGATATAGCAGGTAGGGGGTAAATGAGAAATCAAGAGAAATGAGTAAAACGTAACCTTTACTGAACTATATATGATGGAAAAAATGATTTGCCTAAAATAGTCATGTTCTGGTGGTGTATGCATGAACCAAATGCTTACTTCCGAGAGTGACCAAAAAACCTCACACAACGAATGACAAGACATCAAACATACAGTCTGGGGGATCAGAAAAAACCCAAACAATAACGAAGACATGTGCGACCATAACCTCTCTGGGAGGGGGCCATGCAGACAAAACACAAAATAAGACAAAATAAACTGTGCAAGATTGAAAATACTAGCTTCTTTCGGACCCTGCGGACCTCACGTAGGGTTGGTGTGTGAGGTATACAAGTAGGGTATCTTAAACTGTACCAGACAATATGTGTTACAACTGATAGATAGAAACAGGCCTTCGGGGGTCTGTAGGTATAGGACAGTAGGTAGAAGGAACAATGCACTGGTGTTACTCTCCCTAAAAACCTCCAATTGCTGGAAAAAAACAGAGAAAAACAGGTTCCCATTGCATCCGGTTAAGCTGACTATCTAAACAAATGGTACTTCCAATAGACTCTTTGAATGCCAGACCTGTCAAACCAAAAATGTTCTGCAACTGTATGCTCTTATGGTCCCTAATATGGTATACATGATGGCAAAAACATCTCCTGTAGCTCAATGCTTTTCACCAGTTGAACCCAACAACATCACCAGCAGAGCTAGAACCTAATCTACACTGGAAGAATTTAGTGAAGCAGAGGCAAGAATGTCTCAGTTTGTATACATAGTATTGCTGTAGAACATGCAATGAACTGGGGGGCTAGAGGGGTTCCCCCATCTACTGGGGTGTTATCGGCATAACCCAGTGGTGTTAAACATGGTAGATTGAGGTAGTGAAGGGGGCTGATTCATATCATAAGCGTTCACCTGGAAGGAGGGATAGGAATAGGATAGGAGGAAGGAGGATTTGTTTCTGTACAGGACACCTAGTTTGGGGTAAAGTTTAGATGAAAGTTTTTCGATGTGGGGCCAAAGGATAGATTTGGATCAAACCACATACCTAGATATTTGAGAGAACTGTTTGAGGTCAGTGTGTCATTTGATTTTGTCCTGACGCATAGATCGGACGTTCTAATTTCTGTAGTTTAGGTTCTGTTCCAAAGAGCATTGTGACAGTTTTGTCAGTATTTATAAAGAGTTTGTTATCTGGAAGACGATGGGTTATTGGAATGACGCACAGACAAGAATGATCTACTATGACTATAGAATTGGATAGGTCACCATGGATCTAGACTGGGGATGTGCATGACTTTTCGTTTTGTTTCGGGGTTTTTTTCAGGGGGTTTTTTCCGCTCCGGATAGTTTTTTTTTTCGTTTCGGATCGTTTCGATTCAGTGATTCGGATTGTTTCGTGATTCGGATAGTTTTGGAGATTCGGATCATTTCGGCGATTAGGATAATTTCGGGTGATTCGGATCAGTTGGTTTTTTGTTTTTTATGAGTTATTTTGTTTTTTACTGCTTATTTAAGAATGGGAAGTAGATTACTACCAATAGAATGGAAGTTTCTTTACTTATTTATTTTTTTAGGATCGATCCGAAATTTTCAGATGGTCGATTTTTCGATTTCGGAAATGCTCCCGAAATACGAAAATGGTGAATTTCGTCCGAATTTAAATTTGGAGCAAAACGAATTGCACATATCTAATCTAGACTAAACAGGATGAAGTAGCGTCCCTAGAGGGTTGTGGGGGGTGCATACGGCACTGGGGTCACTCTCCTGAGGTATAAAAGAAATTCACCATTTTTGACAGCTGATGCATTTTTTTAGATTTGTTTAACCCCTTTTGCTGCTACCTGATCACTATTCACAGTATTGGTGCTGTACTGTGTTAGGGATCAATACAATTAAAGGGCTCTCTGATCAAGATGACCTTTTTTGAGGGTTATGTTTTATAAAAAAAAAACTAAAAACCTTCTACATGGGGGTCCCGTTGAACTCGTAAGAAATTGCTAAACACCAATATACTGTATGTATTTTATTGCAGTAAAAGCTAAGCGTACTATGTCATTCACATTGAAAGTACAATGCTGGACTTTAAAAATATCAAAAGTTCCTATTTTCTCATAGTTTTAAAAAAAAATCATATTAAAATATATTTTATAACTAAATATTTGATGGAATTTGAAAGTCCTATTTCTCCTGAACAAATTGATATATAATAAGGGTGGGTACACTTAATATGAAAGAGGTAAATTATGGTTAAACATCAAATAGCGTAAAAATTCTACTTTCCAAGTGATCAGAACTTGTAACATTGCTTCTTTCCTCAAGGGGTTAAGCAGTAAAAATTCATAATTAGTGAGATGAATTGAGTAATAACTATAAAATAATGATCCCTACTGAGGTTATATTGAAATCACATTATACATTCCCATGATACCAACAGCAATATATATAAAGGACTCCACACTGGCTGTATCCCTGAGCATTACATGGGAATTCTACAAAAAGAACACATCCCCGTCTCCAGCCTGGCTTTACCCGACACGGCAAACTATGTGCGGAAATGGTAGGTATCATTTTTATATACAGGTACCGGCTGTTTTATTGTGTTTCACTTTCTTGCACCGCTCACATATTGCTCTTCTTATAAATTGAAGGTTTGTTGATATCCTGAGACAAACAAGTCCATCGGAGCCATTTTTTAACGGCGTGTGCTCGCTGCATGTCTCGGTGCCACATCGCGATAATTCTCCGACAATTACACTAGAACAAGATTATGGCTCGGAGAACGCTCAGATGATGCACCTCATACACTGTCAGCTTCTTTGACCATATTAACCCTTTTCGCTGCTGAACCATTTCACCCCTGTGTGCTGAGCTCATTTTTACCGATATCGCTCATCATGTTTAAACGCGATTTGAAGTCACATTTTTTATACGACCCAGGCATATTATATATCGTTCTTTCTGGAAAACTCGGCAGATTCATAGTATATCATTATTATTTGTATACGTCATGTCTTGCCTGAATATTATAACAAAAAATGCAATAAAATCAGAATTTTCAATAATCTACAGCGTGTAAAGTGTTTTTTTCACATTTTATCATCCGAGCCATTGCGGTTATATTTTCTGTGGGGTGCGCTTGTTGAAAAAATTTGAAATGGGGAATCGTCACATTTGTTTTGGGGATATTACGTGATTTTTATCAAACGCCCCCATAGAAAAAATTGTCAGTGCACCATCATTATTTACATTATAATTGAAATGGGAACAATATTGCTGCATTAATAAGATGAAAAAAACAAAACTTTTTTTTTAATAATTTTTTATTATTTAATATTTATTTATATTTTATTTTCAACTATTTTTTCTTTACATTTAACATGGTCATGTTTGGTATCATTGGAAAGGCCATGCTTTTTAGTATCATTTGAAAGGCCTTGCAATAATTCCAAAATTAACCCCTAGCCGCCACGGATCGGGAGATGGCCGCCATAAATGGCAGTTAGGGCTTAACTCCCGAACTGATGTCACGATGACGCCGGTAGGCGGGGGGAGATCCTGGGGGCATGGCCAACATCCAAGATGTTGGCCACCTCTGGGAGAGAACCACGATCTGGTGCCTGTTGGCGTCAAATCCCAATCAGGCCCCTAAGGGGTTAAAGGCAGCCACCGCTTGGAAGGCAAGCGGTGCCTGCCTTTTTTTCTGCCCCAAACAGATGGGGAGGGACAGAGGTCCAAAGGACCTCCCCCTCCCCTTCAGGCATCTTCCCTGCACTGCGGCTGGGGTCCTGGAGGCTGGGCTGACATCCAAGATGTGAGCCCGCACCGGGATGCTGCAGCGATTGGCTGGAATCCCAGCCGACCACCGCTGCAATGGGAGGAGGCGCTCAGCGTGTCCTCCGTAGCCAAGTCCACCCAGGCTTGGGCCTTGTGACCCCCTCTCCCCAGCATTTGTCTTAGCATTTCGATGGATCGGCTGGGAGGACCACACAATGTAATGTGCGTACTTCTGACACAGGTTACCACGCATGTTGATTTCACTTCCTCATTGAATCATCACAACAGGCATAAGACGGGTCTACAGAAGTCTTCCTGCACCATAGAAAAATACAACTATGGCAATAACAACCATAAGAGAATCTCTGATTCTGTTGATGAAGTCCAGTTAGTAGCTTTCTGCTTTCATGGTGGAAGATCTCTTTTCTACAATTCATCCTGTCAGGTATTTCCTTATCACTGAAGATGTTGTATGGTAGCTGAGGCTTAGTCACATCCAGTTATTCTTACATGATAGTAGGACTTGTTCTACAAAATGGAGCTTGAAGCAGAGGGGGTGTGTAGCTTTTTTCAGACACAGAGGTGTGGTGTGTAAGGTGAATTAACTGTTTGTAAACTGAGTGCTGACAATGGGCAGTAGGGCAGCACCTTTCATGTAGCTGCCACTTGCACGAAATGGTGCAGGGATGGATCCTGGCAGTAACGGATCCTGACCGTACCCCCCCTCAAGGGGAGACCTCCAGGTGACCTAGAATTGGCAGGAGAAGATGTCCACAGAAGAAGGTACAGGATCACCCTAGTGGGTGATGGACAGGTAAGCCCTGCACGACTGGAGAGCAGGATAGGGATCAGCATCCGTGAGTACCATGCCAGCAAATACAGTTCCTTGTCCATGCAGTTCTGGACTGATGTGGCATGTGGGTAAATGGGTTTCAGGGCAGCCATGGGCCCAACAGGCCTCGTAATCGGTCTCTTCGGGTGAAAAGCAACCACGGGAAAAAATAAAGTCGACATCAGCGGCTTTAGAGATCTTGGGGGTGCTGGAGGTGATAGCCGACTCTGGAATTGGGGAACACTTTTTCCTCTGGTGGCGCAGTGTCTTGGATATGGATGCCTTTGTGGTTTTCTCATCCATGATGGTGTGGACAATGGGGTCAGCTGTTATAATCATGCCCACACTATGAGGTGGCACCGGGACCGGGTTCTCCCCAGGATTTTTCTCTGGGTCAGGTGTGTCACTGGGCTGTTGCTTCACTGCCAGCAATAATTCCTCCCCTGTAGGTAGGCTATTCTGGAATTCCTCCCACTCTGAGTCAGGGGCATCAGATGAGGAATCGCTGGGTGAGGCAGCAATTGCCAAGGAATCATGACAGGATGCCGCAATATGGGGAGTCTTTCTGGTGTGGGAGGCAGCTTTGGAGGTGATGGCACCGATGTACCCAGTATGCTGACCTGGTGTCTCTTGTGGATGCCGGGCTGTCTGTAGCAGAGACTCTTCCTTGGAGTCCAAGGTTTCCCAGTCCGCAGCCCCAGAATCAGGCAAGGAATAAATCCCCATAGATGGTGGTGTACCTTGCTGGCTGGGGGTGATGGGAGCTAAAGACAATGTCACCAGGGCAGTCTTGGGCTGCCTTGTTGGTTTCTTGTATATAGTAGGGACCTTGGTCTTTAGATGAGGCTTTTCTCCTGGATACAGGTTTAGGAGTACAGTCCATATTGGTCATGAGGTGCTGCCTGGAAATTTTGGGAGTCATACCTGAGGTGAGAAGGGTCATGATGTTCATAGAAGTGGGGTTATCTGACACCTCAGGTACAGTGATCTCATAGTCCATGGGTATTTCGGGATCAGAGTCAACAGGAGCAATGTTTTCTATCTCCATAGGGATGGTAGATTTGTCCTCCTCTTCTGAGCTGGTGTCCTGAAGTCTCCTACCCCTGGACTCAGCAGGTCTGGCTTTTCTGGGTGTAGGTGCTGGCATATGTGGAGACCTTGGGAGTGCAGATCTCCTGGAGGCCGGTTTGGGAATTGCATCCTTCTTAGGAGCTGGTTTGGGCTGTGGCTCACTCCTAAGCACTGGAGTTGGCTTAGGTGCCTGGGTCCTTCTGGGAGCCGGTTTGGGATGGGGTGCACTCGTAGGCACCGGGGTTTGCTCAGGCACCTGGGTCTTCCTGGGAGCAGTTTTAGGTTGGGGTGCACTCCTAGGTACTGGAGGTCTCTTAGGAGCAGGCACAGGTGTCTGCCTTGGGTCTGGTTTCTTTGGGGGTCTTACTGGGCATTGACCGAGCCAGCGGTCTCTTGCGGCACAGTATAGGCAGAGATTATTGGCTTGCATGCAAGCTCTCTCCTCTGGTGAGAGCGGACGGTGGATGGGTTTCACAGGGGGAACACACACCTTGGTAGATGAGGTCTTCAGACGGTCCATTAATCCCCACACATCGTCCAGTATTTGGCATAGGTGGTATGCTAGATTATCTAACACTGATAGTATCCCTGCGGGCTCAGTAACTGGCTCCATTATTTGTCAGGATATTGCCACTGGGGTGGCAGCGCAGGTACAAGGGGGCCTGAGTCCGGTATGCATGGGGAAGCTGTTCTGATGTAGGTGGGTCTGAGGAATGGAGGAGAAGCAGATGTAGACCAGGAGGATTATTGCTGGGAGATGGGAGTTGATGATGAAGGATCCAGCAGGTGAGGTGGGTGAACACAGGGACAGGTATCCAGATAGGGTTCAGTGAAGGCAGGGTTAACTGAATCAAGTATAACACAGGAGCAGAGCAGGGTGTAGCACCTCTTTGTCTCATTGAATGAACTGCAATAATAGAGTTTGGAGCAGAGGGGGTGTGTAGCCTTTATTCAGACACAGGGGTGTGGTGTGTGTAAGGTGAATTAACTGTTTGTAGACTGAGTGCTGACACTGAGCATAAGGGTAGAACCTTTCAAGTAGCTGCCACTTGCACAAAATGGTGCAGGGATGGATCCTCACAGTCACGGATCTTGACACATACTGTCTCAGGCCAGTTCCGCTTCTCCTGCAGGCACAACAGCTGCTCCCTCTCAGAAGTCCTTAGTTCCCCTATTTAAGGGAGACACACCCCTTTGTTCAAGCTTCAGCATTGCACTACACTTGGTGAAAAGCATACACACTGAATCTGCTCCTATCTCATTGCTTTGTTTCCCAGCTATATTCCCCTAGTCAACAGCCTTGTTCTCTGTACCTCCAGCCATGTTCCCTGAGCCTCTAGTCTGGTTCCCTAGTCTCATGTCCCTGGTCACCAGCCTCTTTGCCCTGCATCTCTGGTCACCAGCCTCTGCTGTGGTTCAAGTCTTCAGCCAGCCCTTTTCCTGTCTGACTTCTTGTCCATCCTGTGAATTTCCTCTCTGCCTCTTCCCTCAGTCTCTCTGCCCCTGTTTCTTACAATCTTCCCATATCTTCCCATATGTACCAGTCCTATCTCTACAATTTGCCTGTTTGTTCATTAAACTCCCAGTTGGACCACATTCAGTCGTCTCCGCTCATTTATCATCTATGATATAACAACTGGACACAGGGATCAGTGCCTCAGGTTTATTTTTTGTTAGGCAGCAAAAGTACATGTAGGGAAACAAGAAAATAAAACAAATATAAATCAGATGTCTACTACTTATGCAGAGCCTAGCTACACATTCTGTGTTCCTATATACTATAGTTTTGGGTGGCTAAGCCGCTTACCAGTAAGCAAAACTAAATTAAATGTACTTTCCTTTGGCTTCAGGATTTGGCTTCCTTCCCTACTGCACCCAACACCAAAACTACCCTCTAAAAGGCTATAAGAAGCAGGGCAGATCTAATGATGCATCAGCTGATAATTAACCCTATAGGGGGAAATGGGCTGTTTCCATTCACCTGCTAATAAACCTGTGGTCTATTACCTTGCTCTTAATCACATTGTCACAAACACATATTTGGCTCATACATTAACCCCCTTACACCAACATGTGACATGTTACGATCACCTTAGTGTAGTTTTTCAAGTAATTGGGCATCCAAAATTACAATTGTGTTCTATGTAAGGGAACGTGGGTTTAACCATGCCCCATGTAATCATTGCTGCTCACATCGGAAAAGGACACAAAGTATTTGTTGTTCAGGTACACCACCAAACTCCATGAAATAATGAAATAACGGCTCCTTCTCCTCGTTTCCTTACAGGCTGCTGCTGACGTGAACCAGACAGAAGTCACAGAATTCCATTTCAGGGAATTCCAAAACAATCCAACATTTAACCCTTTGCTATTCATTTTAATACTTTCTCTGTATGTTTTGACATTGAATGGGAACTTGATGATTATCACATTGGTGGCAAAGGTTCCTCGCCTGAAATCCCCCATGTATTTCTTCCTCACTCAGTTGTCACTATCTGATATCCTGCTCACCACAAATATCTCCCCCAACATGCTCCATATTATACTTAATGGAGGAAGCACAATATCTGTTGCTGGATGCATCACCCAGATGTATTTGCATGGTGTGTCGGTCACTGCTGAATGTCTTCTCCTCACAGTGATGTCCTACGATCGATATCTGGCCATCTGCAAACCTCTACACTACACATCAATCATGTACTTCAGTCTTCAGCTCCGCCTGGTGATCTCATCTTGGGTTTTAGCTTTTATGTCGATATTTATCAATATTTGTTTTATTTGTAATTTGCACTTCTGTGGTCCTTATGTGATCAACCATTATTTCTGTGATCTGGAACCTATTCTACAGCTGTCCTGTTCAGATACTGCCATTGTGAAAATAATTCAGTCAATCTTAACCATAGTTTTTGCTGTGTTACCGTTTTTTTTCATTCTTTCTACCTATAGCTTAATTTCTGCTGCCATACTTAGAATTCCATCTGCTGTCGGAAAGCAGAAAGCCTTCTCCACCTGCAGCTCTCACCTGATGGTGGTGATCATGTACTATGGGACTTTAATAACAATTTATCTTATCCCTACAGATGGAAAAATGTCTAATGTTAATAAAGTTATATCTCTTCTTTATTCAATGGGAACCCCTTTACTGAATCCAGTTATATACAGCTTGAGGAGTCAGGATATCAGGGCCGCGGTAAATACATTTATCTGCAGAAGATAACACAAGCAGATCAAACTGACCTAATAATATACATTGTAATTTTGGTTATTTAATGCTTTTTAATTTTTTTCAAATAAAATGTTTCTAAATTGATGATGCAAACTGATGGTAATAATGACTTTATACGACATGAGATTTTTTAAGTTGACAATTCTTGATATGGTTTGGAAGAAGTGGGGCTGAATATTAACCCCTTTGATGTAGAAGATGAGGCCCTCACGTCATCTTGATACCTTCCATGGGATAGAGACATGGGATATCTGCCAATCCCACAGGGTCTTCTTTCTCGTGCTTTGCCCTGCAGACAGCTTAGGTGATCCAGGGAAATGCTGGAGGTCTGCACGCGTCTTGATCCTACATACACTTGTATATCCACGTGTATACCACTTAGAAAGTTAAATTGGGGGTCTTTGGAAAGTTCTTTGAAATGACACCAAACATTACCAAATTATTTGGAAAAAAAAACATTCTAAACAAAATTTTAATATTTGGAGGTTATTTTGTCTGTCACTTGTAGAGCAACCAATGCCACTGCAGTGACTCATCTTCCCATTTCCCTCATTGTAAGCAAGTGCATCGCTTTATACAAAATCATATTATTTGTGAAACGCGACGGCCAAAAGACGAGCAAAAATTTGTTCAGTTTTGGCTAAAATTGCATATTTCAAGATGAGTTTGAGGGGTTGGAGAGACCAAGATAGTTATTAACCAAGTTAAGACACAAAGCAAGCAGAGAGATGTGCTGAAGGAAAAATGAAACCGTTAGAGGTCACAATACACAGGAAGGGAAGCCATGTAATACGCTCGTGAGATATTCCATAGACTAGGATAACAGATGGAATATCCGGGCCTTAGCAGAATTATTGAAATAGCACTCTATACATGAAACATTGCATGAACAATGCATCAGTAGTGGTGCTCCACTAGATTTATGCAATACAGGTTGTAAGAAACAAAACAAAAATTGTGATGTCACTTATGAGGAATAATAAATGCATAAACCTTGTTGCAACTCCCTTTAAGCGTCTCTTCCCATTGAGGCCACAAACAATATGGTAAACAAGAAATAGGGAAGTGCAATCTAAAAAAGACAAAATGAAAAACTTCATGGTGCACTTAGTCGCACTCACGAGATTCAAGATATCAAAAGGCACATAAATTTATGATGTTACCACTCCAGTCGAGAGAGAGCTTTGATCCGGATCACCCCGCCGCCGCAGGACAGTACCACAAGAAACCTTCTCCAGTTAAAAGGATTTATTGATATTCAGCCATATAAAAAACTCCAACGCGTTTCGTCTGCATATGAAACAAACTTCATCAGGGAGAAAACAAAGATACACATCCCCCGCAGCCGACTTTAAATACTGTAAGCAATCAGTTCTTACCTTTTTTCCATCCATGCTTGTGGTTTCGTGCATATTGTCTACTGTGCATGCCGGAACAGATCATCCACCAGAAGTGACGTATCAGATCGCCGGATCTCTAGGCGCTCAACGTTTTTCAACAACGTGTGAAACTATGGAGACAGATGAAATCCCTCCAGATGGCAGCGCTTACACACGTCCCCTTATGGGAGGATGAATCCACTTCAATAAAATTAACCCTTCATGACTCAGGAGCTCGCAATGTCCACAGTCCTAAGGTGAGAAAAATGGAATAAAATGAGATGAAATATATATATACTGTATGTGTTATTAAAACAGCACATAACTAACACCAACAGTGATTTTCTAGAGGCAGTAAATCAAATATGGCTCAAAGACCACCCTTTAATAGCAGCAACAATACATAAAAGACCCTGATTGAATATGGCACAGAGACAACCCTTTAGGTTTAAAATAATTTTAGCAGCAGTAATAAAATGAGGACTTCAATAGAATATTGAATATTTATAAAATTTATAATATAAAATTATTTTAGACCTAATGAGTTGTCTCTGAGCAGCAAGATATCAGATTGATGTAGGAAAAAAACAAACCTGAAAGTCACGTATTTCTGATGCTATCCCCACCAATAGCTATAGAGGGTTACCCTGGTAGCATAAAAACAAAAATTGTAGTGCAGATAGCAGGTAGGCGGTAAATGAGGAAACACGAGTAAAGTGTAAAACTTAACTTTTACCAAACTACATAAAATGGAAAGAATGACGTGCCAAAATAGTCAGGATCTGGTGGTGTAAGCATTAACCAAATGCTTATTGCTTGCTTCCGAGAGTGACAAAAAACCTCACACAACGAATGACAAGACATCAAACATACAGTCTAGGGTAATAGAAAAAACAAAAAAAAAAACGAAGACATGTGCGACCATGACCTCTCTGATAGATGGAAACAGGCCTTTGAGAGTCTGTAGGTAAAGGACAGTAGGAAGAAGGATAATGCACTGGTGTTACAATCCCTAAAAACCTCCAATTACCGCCAAAAGGAGCAATAAAACAGAGAAAAACAGGTTTCCACCGCATGAGGTTCGGACTAAGCTGCTACAAGTCCAATAGACTTAAGGAATGCCAGACCTATCAAAAATCAAAAATGTTCTGCAACTGTATGCTCTTAGGGTCCCTAATATGGTATTCATGAAGCAGACAGCGCAGGTCACTTGACCTGCCAGATCTCGCCTCTCGAGGTCCGGCAAGTCGGCGTAGTGATCCGCAAGGGGTGCCTTTTTCCCCCAGTCTCTCCCTGCTCCCGTCAGACAGAGGAGGCGGTTGGAGCCGCGGTCCTCGTTGGGGATAGGAGGTGAGTATACGATTTAGTTTGGGGGTTTCTGGCTGGTGCTGACAGACTCTGCAGCAGCGGAATCCATTAGCACCAAGTCCTGGCTTTGGTTAACTTTTCAGTAAACGCAGCCGGACGGTAATTAGCATTAGTATTTTGTAATCCTAACGCTGATTAACACATTGCGCTCCCCATGTTAAGTATAGTGAGCGTAAAGTACAGTAACCTCACGCTGAAAAGCACAAGATTCCAAACGGTAACGGATTTCTGAACCCGTTAGCGTTTGGATTGTAATATCATGGTGCGCCCGCGTTAGGGCCACCAGGGCTAATGTTAACGCTCACGCAGGTGAGCGCTAACGTTAGCACCAAGTATGTAATGTAGCCCAGTATCGCTTGCAGAACATGCAATGAACTGGGAGGGGGGCTAGAGGGTCCCCCACCTATTGGGGGTGTTATTGGCATATCCCAGTGGTGTCAAACACAGTAGATTGACGTAGCGAAATCATTTGATTTTTGTCCTTACTGAATCTAGACTGCACAGGATTTGGTAGTGTCACTAGATATTTGTGGGGGTGCATACTGCACTG
The DNA here is from genome assembly GCA_009667805.1 of Leptobrachium leishanense. Taxonomy (NCBI): domain Eukaryota; kingdom Metazoa; phylum Chordata; class Amphibia; order Anura; family Megophryidae; genus Leptobrachium; species Leptobrachium leishanense. Next base: position 5,836 of record RXON01002199.1, on the reverse strand, counting down.
GGGGTCACCCTTCCGAGGGGTGACACCCTTGCCAGAATCTCATAATGTCACCAGCAGGCTGAGAGGGGTGGAAAGGAGAGGAACCACAGCCAACCTTAGACTGAAAGAAGAATGCTCTCATGCAGCCATATAGCTGCTCCCCCAATTTTCCATGTAACTCTGCACCAACCTCCTCCCTGTATGTAAACAGAAACAGTTCTTTGGTGACAGTTGTCTTCCCATACACTGACTGCCTGTTCCCTCCTACAATGCAATGCTGGCTCTTAACCTGCTGCTCCATCCTCCCACAGGACATAAAGGAGCAGGGGCTAATGACGAAGTTGTGGGTACAGTTGGGGGGATAAAAGAGTGGTGGATGAATTAGTGGTGAGTGGTGGGTAAAGAACAAAGGATGTAGTGAAGGGGTGAAGGAACGGGGTGGGTTAATGAAGCAGGGAGAGGAGGTAAAGGGACAGAGTGGAGAGTAAGGGAGGAGGATTATAGGATAAAGGGCATAAATAAGTGGGGACAAAGGTGTAGGTATGGCTAGTGGGTAAAGATGCGGGGGAGATAGTGAAGGGCTGAAAGAGGAGTGGGTAAAGAGCAGGTGGATGGGTTAAAAGAGCAGAGGGAAGAAAAAATCAGGGGAAACAAGGGGAAGAGAAAAGAAGCACAAGGATAAAGGAGAAGGGAGGTAGTAATTTGGGGTAAAAGAGAGGAGTGGGTGTAAAGAAGTAGGGGAAGAGTAAATGAGCAGGGCATACAGAAAGGAGGCTAAAGTGGCAGGGGAGGATGGTGGAGAAAGGATCATTGGAGATATTGAGATTGTGGAGCTCTGTGATACGCTCATACATACTACAGTGTCTATGTCACACTCTCTGAGACCAATCCCGGCAGCGATCGGTCTTAGAGAGGCAGCCAATGGATCAGATCTGTGCATGCGTGTGCAGCTAAATCCATCATTCTGTGCAGACACTACGGAACGTGAGTATATATCGTGAGTAATTCCCGTTGCGCTGCACAATTTGCGGCTTCAGTGCTACGCTTGTAGTCTTAGGGCCACAAATCGCATTAGAAAGCTTCATGGACAACCAGGTACTGGAGTTCCTGACTCGAAGAGGAGGATTAGTGCAAGGTGAGGTGAGTAAAATTGTCCAAAATAAAATAATAAATAATAATAATAATAATAATTGGGATGGGGCTGTCAGCAGGATTGCCCAATTATTTAAGGGCATAAAAATACTTTTCAATGGAGAGTTCCTTTAACCAGTGGTCCCCAACCCAGGCCCTCAGGGCCCACTAACAGGCCAGGTTTGCCAGATATCTGAAGCACAGCACAGGTGTTATGATTTGCTGCTCAGTGATTGCAGGATTCAGTCTGCATTTCCCCAAGGTGATCTGCAAAATCTGGCCTGTTAGTGGGCCCTGAGGACCAGGGTTGGGGACCACTGCCTTTAACCACTTTGATGCAGAGGACGCGCTCAGCGCATTCTGCCGCTTCGGCACTTGGCTGCAGAGGACGTGCTGAGCGCGTCCTCCCTTTGCAGCGACAATTGGCCAGGATTTCCATCCGATCACTGAAGCCTCCTGGTGCGGGCTGACATCTTTGATGTCATCCCAGCCTCCGGGACCCCGGCGGGCAGGAATAGAGTCATTGCGCCGGGCGCGATGACATCTATTCCAGGCACCCCCCCGCCAGTGCGGGGAAGGTGCCTGAAAGGGGGGGGGTGAGGACCTCTCTCCCTCCCGATCTGCTTGTGGCACGCACAAAAGGTCGGCACCATTTAGAAGGACAAAGCCTGCCCTTCAAAGTGGTGGCTGCCTTTAATCCCTTGGGGGCTGGATCGTGAACCCCTCCTGGATCTTGGATGTCAGCCAAGCTTCCAGGATCTCCCCTGCCGATGCACGATAATGTCAGTTCGGGAGTTAACCCCTAGCTGCCACCTATGGTGGAGATAGGAGGTTTCAATGAACCCCATATCTCCTGATCCGTGGTATCTAGTGGTTAATATTTGGCATCATTGCAATGGCCAGAGCATGGCCTTTCCAATGATACCATACATGACCATGTTAAATGTAGATTAAAAAAAATATTGAAAAATAAAAAATAAAGTTTTTTTTGTTTGTTTTGTTACAGCAGCAATATCGTTATAATTTTTTTTATAATGTGAACAATAATGCTGCACTAGCGATTTTCTCTATGGGAGCGTTTGCTAAAAATCACATAATTTCCCCCCCAAAAAATGTAACAAGTCCCCATTTCAAATTTTTTTAACAACGCACCTCATAGAAAATATAGCAGCAATGGTTCGCATGATAAAATTTGAAAAAAAAAACACTTTACGCGCTGTAGATGATTGAAAATTCTAATTTTATTGCATTTTTTGTTATAATATTCAGGCAGGACATGACATATACATATAATAATGATATATTATGAATCTGCCGAGTCTGCTGGAAAGAACAATATATATTGTGTTTAACCCCTTCGCTGTGGATGACGTGTGGGGCACGTCCTCATAGACGCCTGCTATATGCGGGCGGAGAACGTGTCCCACTTTGCGGATATACTTACCTCTCTGTCCGGGGTCCCATGGCGGTCTGATTTCAGCATCCTCAGACGCTTAAGTTAAGACCCTCCCGACGTCAATGACGTCATCGCGCCATGCACGATGACGTAATTTCCAGGCGACCCCTGGCAGTGCCGGGAGATTACCTAGAAGGGAGGGGGGATCCGTTCGGATCCCTCTCCCTCCCGATCGGGAAGGAGCAGGGCCACAAGCCAGGCATCGCTTAAAAGGGGAGGGTCTCCCCTTTTAAGCAGTGCCTGGCTTTAACCCCTCAAGCACTGGGTCGCACTTCAGTGCCTTGCTGCCCTGGGATTTACCAAGGAAATCCCCTGGTGGAGATAGGGGGTTCCTTTGAACCCCGATATCTCCAGAACCGTGGGGGTCATGGGGGGTTCATGGCCTTTTGAATGATACCCAACATGACCAGGTATAAAGTAAAAAAAAAATCACGTTTTTTTTGTGTGTTGTTTTTATTAATGCAGCAGTATTGTTCACATTTCAAATATAATGTGAACAATGATGCTGCACTAATGATTTTTTTTAAGGGGTGCGTTTGCTACAAATCCCATAATTCCCCCCAAAAAATGTAATAAGTCCCCATTTCAAATTTTTGTACAAGCACACCCCATAGAAAATATAACCGCATACGCACATGTGACAAAATGAGAAAAAAACACTTTACACACTGCAGATGATTAAAAATTCTAATTTTATTGCATTTTTTTGTTATAATATACAGGCAGGACATGACGTATACATATATGATATATTATGAATCTGCCGAGTCTGCCGGAAATAACAATATATAATATGTCTGGGCCATGTAATAAAATGTGGCTTCAAATCGCGTTTAAACATGATGAGCGAAACAGGTAAAAATTAGCTCAGCACACAGCGGTGAAATGGCTCAGCAGTGAAGGGGTTAAACATGATGAGCGAAACCGGTAAAAATGAGCTCAGCACACAGGGGTGAAATGGCTCAGCAGTGAATGTTAATGTATTCTATGTCTGAGAGTGATTGTTGAGCTTTATCTGGGCATTTCTCCTTTCACCACAAAATAAACAGATCTACTCTTTAGACAGAAAAAAACACATAACTAGTGAGATGAATCCAATAATAACTCTGTAATATAATGATTCCCGCTGAGGTTATATTGAAATCACATTATACATTCCCATGATACCAACAGCAATATATAAAGGACTCCACGCTGGCCGTATCCCTGAGCATTACATGGGAATTCTACAAAAAGAACACATCCCCGTCTCCAGCCTGGCTTTACCCGACACGGCAAACTATGTGCGGAAATGGTAGGTATCATTTTTATATACAGGTACAGGCTGTTTTATTGTGTTTCACTTTCTTGCACCTCTCACATATTGCTCTTCTTACAAATTGAAGGTTTGTTGATATCCTGAGACAAACAAGTCTATCGGAGCCATTTTTTAACGGCACGTGCTCGCTGCATGTCTCGGTGCCACATCACGATAATTCTCCGACACATACACTAGAACAAGATTATGGCTCGCATAAGGCTCAGATGATGCACCTTACACAATGTCAGCTTTGACCATATTAAGGCTTGGGCCTTGTGACCCCCTTCTCTCCAGCATGTGTCTTAGCATTTTGATGGATAGGCTGTGAGGACCACACAATGTAATGTGCGTAATTCTGACACAGGTTACAACACTTGTGGATTTTACCTCCTCAATGGGCGTCAGACGGGTCTACAAAAGTCTTTTTGCACCTTCTTGCACCATGGAGAAATACCACCATGGCAATAACAACCATTAGATAATCTCTGCTTCTGTCAATGAAGTCCAGTTAGTAGTTTTCTATTAATATGGTGGAAGATCTCTTTTCTACACCTCATCTTGTCAGGCATTTCATTATCACTGAGGATGTTATATGGTAGGTGAGGCTGACTAACAAATTTCATCACTTTATGCCAACATACTGTGAATATTTGAAGAATAGCTAATGCACCTTCTTTTTGCTGAAATAGAGACACTGAACTGTTGCGAAATGCGTCAACATTAAAAGTAGCTCAGCACATGGTTGTGAAATGGCTCAGCGATGCGGGGAGAAGCATGGCGAAGTCACTGTTTCACCTTAGGGAGCATGCTGGGGTGTATTTAGTGAATACAGAGGACATGTAGGGGGAGTGGAGTTAGTGAGGCCTTTGTAGGCTAGGGTGACGATTTTGAATTTAATTCTACAGTGGATGGGGAGCCAGTGAAGGGACTCGCAGAGTAGAGCAGCAAAGACAGAACGGCAGATGAGGTAAATAAACCTGACAGAGGCATTTAGGATGGATTGCAGGGGGGAGAGGAGGGAGAGAGGGAAGCCAGCTAGAAGATTGTTACAGTAGTCATTTTGTGAGATTACAAGGAAATGGATGAATTGTTTGGTGGTGTTAGCGGTAAGAAATGGCTGAATTTTGGAAATATTATGTAATTGGTGGCAGCAAAGAGAGAGACTGGATGTGGGAAATTAAGAACAGAGCGGAGTCAAGTGTAACTCTGAGACAGCAAACCTGGCTTGATGGGGAGATAGTGATGCCATCATTCGTGATAGAGAAGTCTGGAGGTGGGGAGGCATTAAAGGTGGGAATTAGTAGGAGCTCAGTCATGTCAGTGTTAAACATGTTAATCTTTAAATCTTTAGGTGGTGAGAGGACATCAAGGAGGAAATGCCAGTTAAACAGTCACTGACTTTAGAAAGGACAGGAGGAGAGAGATCAGGAGTAGAGAGGTAGATCTGAGTATCATCAGCATATAGCTGGTAATTAAAACCAAAGTTCTTGATGAATTTGCCCAGGGAGGAGGTGTGGATGCAGAAATGTAGGGGACCCAGAACAGAGCCTTGAGGTACACCAACTGATAAAGATATTGAAGAGGAGGAGTTACCAGCAAATGAAACAGAGAAGGACCTGTTGGAGAGATAGGAGTCAATACATGAGAGAGCAGTGTCACAGAGACCAAGGGGGCTGAGGGTCTGTAGAAAGAGGGGGTTATCAACAGTGTCAAAAGCAGCTGAGATGTCAAGGAAGATGAGTATAGAATTGTGGTCATGGTTTTTAGCAGTTAGGAGGTCATTGGTGACTTTGGTGAGAACAGTTTCTGTTGAGTGTAGGGGACAAAAGCCTGATGCAGGGGGTCAAGTAAGACATTAGAGGACACAAGGATGGAGAGGCGATTGAAAACTAGTTTTTTGAAGAGTTTAGAAGTAAACGGAAGCAGGGACATAGTGCAGTAGTTGGATGGAGAGTTGGGATTCGAGGGAG
>RXON01002198.1:0-17615 GCA_009667805.1 Leptobrachium leishanense | reverse complement strand
ATTTTTTGGAATTGAAATCGACTCTGAGAGACAGCGTTGCAGGTTGCCCGAGGACAAAGTGGCTAAGATGAGGCTGGCTATTAGACAGGCTATGGAAGGGAAGAAAATAAAATTGAAGGATTTGCAGAGGTTGTTAGGTTTACTGAATTTCGCATGCCGAGTGATTACAGTTGGTAGAATTTTTAAAAGACGTCTAGAGATGTGTACCAGGGGAGTGACGGGGCCAAATTTTCAGATTAGGTTAGGGCAGCAGGTCAAGGCGGATTTAAGAGTTTGGGATGTTTTTCTGCAAGGCTTTAACGGAGTGAGATTTTGGGAGCAGAGAGTGACTGCGGAGGAGATACAGCTGTTTACAGACGCGGCAGGAGGCGCAGGTTTTGGGACATATTTGAATGGTAGATGGTGCGCAGGAGAATGGCCTCTAGAGTGGATTCAAAGAGGTTGGGTGAAGAATTTGGTTTTGCTGGAACTCTTTCCCTGTCAGGTCCCACGGCGACGCCGTGGCAAAAAGTCCAAGTCATGAGACCAACCCTGGTGGCAAGCTCCTGTACAGCAGTATGCCTTAGCCCAGCTTTGGTATACTGCATCAGGTGGATGTAATGAACACTGGCTGGGTTCCTTAAAAGAACCACTCCTACATCCAGCCAGTGCTCTGTCATTAACGTTGGATTCCTAGAGAAAGAAAGGTGCCTGATCTATCCCACGAGCCAAGTGACCAGCCTTGCCGTTTATTCTTATTCACGTGTACCGGACCCCTGGCTATTCCTCTGGACTTCGCTTCTCTTACTCCTTGCCGGTACAGTCTCAAGACCCCTTCTACTTTACCCATCCCAAGACTTTACATCATCTGCGTTTGTTTTCCAAGGACTTATTATTTATACAGATTCCTGCCTTTTTATTTGTATCCAGTTATTCAATATAAGTTTCTGCTATTTTCACGAAGCCTTTTGTTGTTGCCTTTATTTACTGCATCCTGGGTTCATATTCACGTCACCGGTGTCACAAGAACCCGGTCCCTGACAGAATGACAGAGCCTGCTGCAAATGAACCCGCAGTAAATAAAATTCTTTTGGACTTTCTGAAAGCTGCTTTCCAGGAGCTAATGACCCACCTGATACAATGCTTCAAGGAGCTACTGCAGAGTGCCTGGGACTCATCTTCTAAGGTGTGCACTCCAAGAGGTCAAACACGCTATGGTCCTTTAAACTCTGAAGAGCGTGACAGAAGACAAGCTAACAATCTGTGTTACTACTGTGGAGGGGACCATTATTTAAAGGACTGTCCTGTAAGACCCCGCAAACCTCTTGCTCCAGTGACCAGACCGTCTCCAGGACCCAAGACCACCTCGGTGCAAAAGTCTGTACCCCTATCCAGGCCTGCAGCCAGGAAGTCTCCAGCAATTAAACCAGCAACCAGTAAGTCCACTCGTACCAAATCTAAGAAAAAACTGTTTATGGACAATGATGAATATTATGATTGTGCATATCCTGCACCCTCACGGGCAGAACTCACAGATGCCATACATCCTGAATCTGTCTTACCTGATGTAATGGATCCACCAGTGCCTATGGAACATGAGCCCTCCGTGACTATGGATTACAATTGCCCTGAGCCTATGCAGATTGGAGCTGCTGTAGCTACCAGGATTGCAACTCCTATCACTCTCAGCAAACAACCTGTGAAATCTCTACCACCAGACTGCACATATACTTCCAATGGTGCTATAATACGGAAGAAAGATTTAAAAGTATATGAGGAGGCTTTGGCAACCAGAAAAGCCGCACAGCGGTCTAAAGGGAACACCACTCCCATCAGTCACAGCCAGCAGGATTTGCCACTAACTACGCCATTTAAAGTTGACCGACATCACCATGGTAGCACAAGCCGGCGTACAGGGTTCATTGGCTCCACTAAAGTCATCCCCTATCGAACTGCAGGGAAGGACTTCATTCCATTTGATCTCTCCTCATCTGATGAATTTACAGACGGGGAGATGGGCGAAGACCGAATTCAAGCTCCTGAGACCCCATATACCTACTATGGCACCCTATTTGGAACTCTGGTCACCCCAATCCCTCCTGACTATCTACATCCCAGCAGTAAGGACGTTGATAACCCTGGCCCAGCTCCCTCCAAAAGTACCCAGGAGGTTGAGTCTAGAGGCCTCAAGGAGCCCATCACAAAGACTCCTGATGCTGAGGCTCCGGCTCCTGTTTGTACCAAGGTACCCACCACAGAGATGCCTGCCGCAGAGACCCTGGCTCTGGCTTATGCCAAGGTACCCAACACAGAAAGACCTACCATAGAAACTGTGGCTTCTGCTGAGGTGCCTATTGCAGAGATGCCCGCTGCAGGGTCTTCGGTTCCGGTTGGTACTGAGGTGCCCGTTGCAGAGATGCCCACTGCAGATTCTCCGGCTCTTGCTTGCTCCATGGTACCCGTTGCAGAGAAACCCGCTGCAGATACTCCGGCTCTCAATTGCTTCAAGGTACCCACCGCTGAGATGCCCGCTGCAGGTTCTCCACATTCTGCTGTTGCCAAGGTGCATGCGACTGAGATCCCCGTTCCTATTCCTGATGAGGTTGCGGTTAAGGTACCTACTGCTGACCCCCTAAACCATGTTGAGGCGTCAGCTACCAAAATGCCTCATGCCATGGAAACAGCTACCGAGTCAACACCAACAGAGACTGCGGAGACCCCCACAAATTGTGCATTCATTATGTCGACCATATCCATCTTTGTTGACCAAATTGCTACGGTTACACGAACTGTAAAAGAACTCCAGGCAAACCAAGTATCTTTACAAAACCTGGTTCTAGATGCATGTGCCTCCTCTGTACCTTCACTCATGTATCCAGAGAAGGTTATGACCGGCAATTCAACCACTCACCTATGTCAGACTGCTGACTCCAGAAGGATCCCAGGTATGGCAAAAGTGGACTCCCCTATAATCCACAGCTTTAAAACCAAGCCTGTCCCTACTGGATCCACAGAACCAGAAGATCAACCCATCAGTGCTGAACCTGATACAAGTGGGTCCGCCCAGAGTTCGTCCCTAGATAGGGGGCTCTGTCAGGTCCCACGGCGACGCCGTGGCAAAAAGTCCAAGTCATGAGACCAACCCTGGTGGCAAGCTCCTGTACAGCAGTATGCCTTAGCCCAGCTTTGGTATACTGCATCAGGTGGATGTAATGAACACTGGCTGGGTTCCTTAAAAGAACCACTCCCACATCCAGCCAGTGCTCTGTCATTAACGTTGGATTCCTAGAGAAAGAAAGGTGCCTGATCTATCCCACGAGCCAAGTGACCAGCCTTGCCGTTTATTCTTATTCACGTGTACCGGACCCCTGGCTATTCCTCTGGACTTCGCTTCTCTTACTCCTTGCCGGTACAGTCTCAAGACCCCTTCTACTTTACCCATCCCAAGACTTTACATCATCTGCGTTTGTTTTCCAAGGACTTATTATTTATTCAGATTCCTGCCTTTTATTTGTATCCAGTTATTCAATATAAGTTTCTGCTATTTTCACGAAGCCTTTTGTTGTTGCCTTTATTTACTGCATCCTGGGTTCATATTCACGTCACCGGTGTCACAAGAACCCGGTCCCTGACATTCCCATTGTAGCGGCAGTCGAGCTGTGGGGGGAAGAACTAGAGAATAAGAGCATCCTGTTCTGGTCGGATAATCAGGGAGTGGTGCAGGTACTGAATAACATGTCGGCATCATCCCCCCAGGTTATAGCCTATGTCAGGTATCTGGTGTTGATCTGTCTGAAGCGGAATATAAATTTCAGGGCAAAGCATATTCCGGGGGTAAAAAATTACGGTTGCAGACGCATTATCTAGATTTAAGTGGGATCTGTTTCGGCGTTTGGCACCCGAGGCGCAGTTACAAGGCGAAACGTGCCCTTCATTGCTCTGGCAGATCGGGAGCAGTTAAGATTAAACAGCGGTGGGGGAAGGGAATTTGTGTAAAGGGTACCGGTCTAGATGGTACTAAATAATTGACTAAGTTAAAGAGGAGAGGGTTGTGAATATGCAGGGGTATGTATATAACCCTGATTCAAGTTACAGTCGCGATAAAAGTCGGTATGTGTTCGAGCGTTAATATTCTGTTTTTGGGTTTTTTCTTTCAGAGCGGGCAAAGAGAGTATGGATCCTGGGACACTCCTACGTGCACTGGGCGGCTGTTCACGCTGCGGGCACAACGACGGGAGTGAACCTAGGGTTCAGCCTCACTAAAGCAGGCATTAGGTGGATAGGAAGGAGGGGTATGGGGTGGGCGCAGCTTTTAGGGGTAGCACAGGAATCTAGGAGAAGGTGGGGGAAGCCAGATATAATGATAGTGCATTTAGGGGGTAACGGCATAGGGACTATGACGACGATAGATTTGCAGAATAGGATTCGGGAAACACTTAGGTGGTTTAGGAAGGAATGGCCGGACGTTCAGATAGTGTGGTCTAACGTAATTGCTAGATTAGTGTGGAGGAACTGCAGGGAGCAGGGTGCAGGATACATCGTGAGAAAGAAGATGAACCAGGCAGCAAAAAAGATTATGCTGGAGATGGGAGGGAAGGTTCTGGAGCATCAGAACATAGTGACAAGGCAGGAGGAATTGTTTAGGGATGACGGCGTCCATTTGTCTGAAGCAGGGAACAACCTTTTCGTTGGCAACATCGAAGGCCTGATAAAGACCCTTGTGTAAGGTAAGTGAAAAGGTCACGGTCTTTTATTGGTGGCGGAAAAAGAGGGTCCTCATTTTTGGTGGCGGTGAAATATGCGGCCCTGGCACGTGGAGAGGCGATAGAGGGGGAGGATCTGGGGGTCTGTGTGGTGGTTTGTGCGGCAAAAACACAGGTAGCCTCCTGGTTTGAAGATCCTCCCGGGCCTGCTATCTGCTATAAAGAGAGCAGCGTGTGGTCGCGCTAGCTTAGCCACGTGGGGCCGGCCGCTATTTCTGGGCAATGCTGGTGGTTCATTGCGGTTGCCAGTGTTATCTGGCTGGATCTATGGTACCAGTGTTATCTGGTGTTACCTAGTCCAAGGAAGCGAGGATCGCTGATTATTCTGCCACAAAGGCAATGGTTTTTTGGCCTTGATTATAAATAAAAGACGTGACCTTTTCAAACCGCCAATACTTTTGTCATGTGTTTATTTACGGGGAGAGGGGTGGGGGGGATGGTTTGGGGGGTTTTTGAAGGGAAGGAAAGGTAACTTAAGAGAAGGGTAATGGTGGAGGAGAAATAAGGGTAAATGCTTAGTACTGATGAGTGACTGACTGGGAACGAAACATGCTTAAGCAATTTCCCTGTTTAAAGAAAAGAGTTGAAAGTTGGGAGGAGTTACAATGGTTCCCCTTTTGTTTCAGGGGATCGCTGGGATTGGGTCTCGGGGGCAGATAACAGAAAGGGGAGGGGCAGGGGTAATAGAAAAGGGTGAGCAAAGGACAGATGAAGGCAGTCTAACCTTTGTTTTTTCCCACCCTACCCACCCTGTTTTTAGGTTACTGCCTGTTTACCGAGTCGAAAAGGTCACGTCGTCAGACAGCAGGATTGACCACGGATAGGGGCTAATGAAGTGGTGATTCCGCCAGTCATTTCAAGACCGCCTGTGGGTTCCCATACGGAGTCATACCATGTAGCAGGAAGCCGGTTGGTGGTTTGTGCGACCGAAGCCGGTGGATTGCTTTAGATATGGGCATGGTTAGTCAAGGTGCAGTCAGGTAATTTCACCATGTTACATGAAGCCAGCTGGTGGTTTGTGCGGCCGAGCTGGGGGATTGTATTGACAGTTACTTCAGCTAGTGGTTTTTCTACAGCCAAAGCCGGAGGATTGTTTTTTGAGTAAAGACATGGTTAGTTGAGGTGCAGTCAGACCATTTCACCATGTTACATGAAGCCAGCTGATGGTTTGCGCGGCCAAAGCTGAGGAGATTACATGGACAGTTACCTCAGGCGGTGAAATATGCGGCCCTGGCACGTGGAGAGGCGATAGAGGGGGAGGATCTGGGGGTCTGTGTGGTGGTTTGTGCGGCCAAAAACACAGGTAGCCTCCTGGTTTGAAGATCCTCCCGGGCCTGCTATCTGCTATAAAGAGAGCAGCGTGTGGTCGCGCTAGCTTAGCCACGTGGGGCCGGCCGCTATTTCTGGGCAATGCTGGTGGTTCATTGCGGTTGCCAGTGTTATCTGGTGTTACCTAGTCCAAGGAAGCGAGGATCGCTGATTATTCTGCCACAAAGGCAATGGTTTTTTGGCCTTGATTATAAATAAAAGACGTGACCTTTTCAAACCGCCAATACTTTTGTCATGTGTTTATTTACGGGGAGAGGGGTGGGGGGGGGATGGTTTGGGGGGTTTTTGAAGGGAAGGAAAGGTAACTTAAGAGAAGGGTAATGGTGGAGGAGAAATAAGGGTAAATGCTTAAGGAAAAACCAACATATTGGAAACAGGAGATAAAAAAAACTAACTTTATTTTTCCATTTTAAATGTAATTACTTTAAATAAAGAAGAAAAAAGAGCAGCATGTGGTTTATAATGTATTTGTTTGCAATGCGCAAGTAATGTTGCAATAGGAATCAGATTTTAGGGATTTCGTGCCGCGGCGGAGAAATAATAACCAGACAGAGATTCTAAAGGAAGGCAGGATTTATTCACCGAGACTCAGTGGCATCATGGCAAGACGACCAGCACTGAGTCCAGATGCACTTTTGCATATACATTTTATAGCCCCCGATGACACGTGAAACCTTTCAGTTGGTAGTATAGCTTTACAGATAACAGACAACAAAAGACCAGAATCTCATTAACAGCCGTTCCCTCGAATCTATTCAGGAATCCTGGTTTCGGCTCATGCCCTGAGGGGTCTTGCTTGCTGGACACCTGGACAAACTTCTTTTGCACACGGGTCAGGGCTTTGCACACTGCTCAGGTTAACCCTTTGAGAACTTTCTTAACTATATCAGTTCAAGTTACATAATCTTTTAATACAAACTATTTTTCGCCAACCCATTCCTCCTTCAATGTAGTTACAGGTTATGTTAGTGGTAGTGTCTCTGTAACATATTCGAGATACCTGCGAAGGACGGGGCCCTCCTTGAGGCCGGCCAACGAGCAGAGAGAGGAGCGGTATGTGGTCGAGCGGGCTTAGCGAGTTGGAGGTTTGCTCTGGTGAGAGCTGAATGGTTTTGGACTCGCTGAGCATTGCCGAGGAGCATTAACTCGAGAGAGCGCGGGCTCAGCAATTGTGTCATCGCAGGTGATTCAAGACTACAATTCCCACGATCAGGGATGCTAAAGAAACACGTGTGCAAACTCACAAAGCTTTTTGTGCATCATCATTCCTCTCGGATTTATTCACGTAGCGCCACTTCTTTTGTTGGTTCAATCAGTTGCTCGTCGTGCGTTTTTCCTCAGTCCTCTCGAATACCGAGTCACAACCTGAGACCGCCGGGTGATCGGAAGGACATAAGAAACACCGTGTGTAACACGCTTAAAACATGAGACTCGGCAGGTCTGGAGCTGACGTTGAAATCAGGGCTGAGCCAGGCAGCTTGTCATCCTTCGTGTATGCTCGTCAGGATGATGTGCCCCTTTTAGAGGTGTGCACCTTGTCATGACGTAAATTACCATACGGTGATGCCGCTATCGGCCAGGACTCGCTTGGCCACATCCTGCTGACGTGTCGGCTCAATGGTCAGCCTCAAGGAAGGTTACGCCCATCACAGAGATCCGGTCCTGGAAGCTTCTAGCAGATTCTACCAGTTTCTTGCCTTCTGTGATGCGTTGTGTGACGCGTGGTGTGACGCGTGGTGTGAGGCGTGGTGTGAGGCGTGGTGTGACGCGGTATATACTTACTATCTATATAAATAGGTGAAGAGGAGCAGCTAGAGAGACACTGCCTCAACACGTCGCTGAACACCGACAGCGTGTCCCTACACCGCTCAACAGCCGACAGCGCGACGATACGCTGCTCAACACGAACGACGTGACCGTACGCCGCTAAACTCGGGGATCGCGTGCAGCAGAATGAGTTCCACGGCCATCACTGTCGGCATTGATCTCAGCGCTCGACATCTGGACGGTGGAAGAATTCATTTCTTTTCTCTCAGATTTGGTTTTCACAGAAATCATTTGGGAGGAATTGAAATCCGTTTCTCCGCCGTCTTGTTTCGCTTCATTATATTATTTCGTTACGGACCACTGAGTTTTGCATCGTTTCGGATTGGTTCGTTGTAACGTAAGGAGATGGCGACAGTGACGCTGGAGAGGCGACTGCAGCCGGGCCCTGCGGCGACAGCGACGTTCGAGAGGCGTCTGCAGCGACTGTGTTTGGTCCTTCGGCGACGGCAGTGGCGAGGGACCTGACAGCTTCAAGCAGAACTCGGAGGCGACGTACATTATAGTTGATTTATAATAAAAAGTAAAAAAACCCTTTGAGCTGAGGTCTCATGTTTCCTGACGAGCGTGACAGGCTCCAATCTGCGGTCAGACCTTCTCAGATATCGCCTAGCTGGTATAATATGGACGTTACTGACAGGGCCGGACTGGGAATAAAAATTTAGACCAGCCCCATATTGCGATAAGTGCACAACAGCGGTGTGTTCCCATTAGACACTCAACCATCAAATATATCTATCACCAGCAAACACACACAGGCACTCCGGCTGCAAACACACACAGGCACTCCGGCTGCAAACACACACAGGCACTCCGGCTGCAAACACACACAGGCACTCCGGCTGCAAACACACACAGGCACTCCTGCTGCAAAACACACACACATGCACTCCGGCTGCAAAACACACACATGCACTCCGGCTGCAAAACACACACATGCACTCCGGCTGCAAAACACACACATGCACTCCGGCTGCAAACACACACAGGCTCTCCGGCTGCAAACACACACACAGGCTCTCCGGCTGCAAACACCACACAGGCACTCCGGCTGCAAACACACACAGGCACTCCGGCTGCAAACACACACATGCACTCCGGCTGCAAACACACACATGCACTCCGGCTGCAAACACACACACAGGCACTCCGGCTGCAAACACACACAGGCACTCCGGCTGCAAACACACACATGCACTCCGGCTGCAAAACACACACAGGCACTCCGGCTGCAAACACACACATGCACTCCGGCTGCAAAACACACACAGGCACTCCGGCTGCAAACACACACAGGCACTCGGCTGCAAACACACACAGGCACTCCGCTGCAAAACACACACAGGCACTCCGGCTGCAAAACACACACAGGCTCTCCGGCTGCAAACACACACAGGCACTCCGGCTGCAAACACACACAGGCACTCCGGCTGCAAACACACCACAGGCACTCCGGCTGCAAACACACACATGCACTCCGGCTGCAAACAAACACAGGCACTCCGGCTGCAAACACACACATGCACTCCGGCTACAAACACACACATGCACTCCGGCTGCAAACACACACATGCACTCCGGCTACAAACACACACATGCACTCCGGCTGCAAACACACACAGGCACTCCGGCTGCAAAACACACACAGGCACTCCGGCTGCAAAACACACACATGCACTCCGGCTGCAAACACACACAGGCACTCCGGCTGCAAAACACACACATGCACTCCGGCTGCAAAACACACACATGCACTCCGGCTGCAAAACACACACATGCACTCCGGCTGCAAAACACACACAGGCACTCCGGCTGCAAACACATGTAGCGCTGTGCTAAAAATCTTACTGTGGCAGTACCTATTTTTGGCCACAAGATGGATACTATCGCGATCAGAGATACTGGACATTGGGACTACAATAACCGGCATGCTTTGCAAGAAGCCAGGAAGTGGGTGGGGACTGGAGACTTACATCCTCTGCCTCGTGGAGAAAGTTCCAGAGCGCGCCAGGGAAGGAGAGTGAGGAGACGTATTGTATGAGATCACGAGAGGGCCTAGGCCAGAGAACCAGAGATAGCCAAGAGAGACCTGTTATTGCGGAGAGGATCACCCCAGCTGAGGAGAAGACCCGCCGGAATCCAGGCATTGCTGCAGACCGGGGAAATCGAACGGAGAGCAGGCGGTGAGCTGGATAAGCTGTATGGAGTCAGACAACGGATCGGGCTGCTAGTATCCCCAGTCAAAATCGGGTGGAGAGACGTCCTGGGCAGGCCCGTCTTTAATATTGATTGGACCCTGGGCAAACATTTTCTTGGGCCCCCCCCCCACCCAAAAGCCCTGCCCACCGCATAACTACCCAACACTTCCAAGAGCTCCACAGCAATAAAACTCACAGTACTGTGCAATGTGTGTGTATGTGTGTGTATCACAGAGCTCTGCTGCAATAGAACTCACAGCAATGTTCACTGTATGAGCGTATCACAGCTCCAAAGCGATAAAACTCACAGCAATGTGTGGTGTATGAACGTATCAGAGCTGCACAGCAATAAAACTAACAGCATATATGAACGTATCTCAGAGCTCCACAGAAATAACTCACTGTAATGTGTAGCGTGTATTCAACCCCCCCCAGCCCCAGTATATCAATTTATTCACATCCCCCAAGCCCCAGTATATCAATTTATTCACATCCCCCAAGCCCCAGTATATCAATTTATTCACCCCGAAGCCCCAGTATATCAATTTATCCCCCCTCCAAGCCCCAGTATATCAATTTATTCACCCCCAAGCCCCAGTATATCAATTTTTCCCCCCTCCAAGCCCCAGTATATCAATTTATCCACCCCTCCAAGCCCCAGTATATCAATTTATCCCCCCCTCCAAGCCCAAGTATATCAATTTATTCACCCCCAAGCCCCAGTATATCAATTTTTCCCCCCTCCAAGCCCCAGTATATCAATTTATCCCCCCTCCAAGCCCCAGTATATCAATTTATCCCCCCTCCAAGCCCCAGTATATCAATTTTTCCCCCCTCCAAGCCCCAGTATATTAATTTATCCCCCCTCCAAGCCCCAGTATATCAATTTTTCCCCCCTCCAAGCCCCAGTATATTAATTTATCCCCCCTCCAAGCCCCAGTATATCAATTTATCCCCCCTCCAAGCCCCAGTATATCAATTTATCCCCCCTCCAAGCCCCAGTATATCAATTTATCCCCCCTCCAAGCCCCAGTATATCAATTTATCCCCCCTCCAAGCCCCAGTATATCAATTTATCCCCCCTCCAAGCCCCAGTATATCAATTTATCCACCCCTCCAAGCCCCAGTATATCAATTTATCCACCCCTCCAAGCCCCAGTATATCAATTTATCCCCCCTCCAAGCCCCAGTATATCAATTTATCCCCCCCTCAAGCCCCAGTATATCAATTTATCCCCCCCCTCCAAGCCCCAGTATATCAATTTATCCCCCCTCCAAGCCCCAGTATATCAATTTAACCCCCCTCCAAGCCCCAGTATATTAATTTATCCCCCCCTCCAAGCCCCAGTATATCAATTTATTCACCCGCAAGCCCCAGTATATCAATTTATCCCCCCTCCAAGCCCCAGTATATCAATTTATCCCCCCTCCAAGCCCCAGTATATCAATTTATCCCCCCTCCAAGCCCCAGTATATCAATTTATCCCCCCCTCCAAGCCCCAGTATATCAATTTATCCCCCCTCCAAGCCCCAGTATATCAATTATCCCCCCCTCCAAGCCCCAGTATATCAATTTATCCCCCCCTCAAGCCCCAGTATATCAATTTATCCCCCCTCCAAGCCACAGTATATCAATTTATCCCCCCCCTCCAAGCCCCAGTATATCAATTTATCCCCCCCTCCAAGTCCCAGTATATCAATTTATCCCCTCCTCCAAGCCCCAGTATATCAATTTATCCCCCCTCCAAGCCCATCACAGACTGCGTTGTTGTACCCACCCACCCATTTATCCACACACCTGCTGTGCCTGTGCTGCTGCCTGCAGTGCTCCTGGCCTGGTGGTGGTTCGCTCCTCCGACCGGCTCGGTGGCTCTGGACGGACCGTCACCTCCTGGACGCTGGGGTGGGGTGGTGGTATAAATGGTTGGTGGTGAGTGACTGTGTCTCTACCATGCGGGGACGGTCTGAGCATGCGCGCTGCGCCGCATCACGTGACGTGGTACGTACGGACGGTACGCCAAGAGGGCGGCGCCAACAGCGTGAGTGCCATTCCCAGCCTTGTGTCGGCTGTAAGGAAGGCACGCACGCTGCCTGTCGCAGTGTCGCTGCAGCGGCTCTTGTGCGTGTGGCTGGCCTGGCTACCACCTACCAGACTCGGCTCCTCCAGTGCCCCCTGCAGCCTGAGCCCTGCCTGCTGCTGCCAGCCCGGGCCTCCGCACTGAGTCTACAGACTCTCAGACCAGACGAGAGTCAGTCACAGTCACTTGTCTGGTTACACAGCACAGCACTCAGTCTCACAACAATATACAAACAACGTCAGCACAAGCCGTTTTTCTGCGGCGCCGGGCCGCCGGCGGTCTTTGCCGCGGGGCCCAAGGGGGCAGCTGCTTTGGGCCCCTCAAGTGACTGGGCCCGGGGCAACTGCTCCATTTGCCCCGCGTTAAAGACGGCCCTGGTCCTGGGTCAGCGGAGCCTAACGCAGTCATCGGATGGGTGAGAGGCCTCCAAGGCTGTTGTATGATTAAAGGACGCTCTGCTGTTTTCTCTTTAAAGTTTACAGGGCCCCAACTGACTAGTCGAAGACCTTTCTTTAATAAATTCACTGGCCAGTTGAACAGTACCCGGGTACCACACACACACAGATACGCTTCTCACATTCTGGAACTTAACTTGTACAGGACTCATTTCCTTTTACGAATCGGAACGGGGGTTAAAGACAAAGATACGTTCCGAATACATTTTTCTCTTTTTCCGCTGCGCGTTTGCCGTAATACGAAGGGATTGTATGTTTGGGGTTTCGCTGTCCCTTTTTCTGAACTATCGGGAAATTGCATTCTTTTATGTTCGGTTGCGAATATTTTATTTTCCGAAATACGAAGCCTCGTGTTTCATTTCTTTTCCGCTGCGCGTTTTACCGTAATACGAAAATATTGAAATAATATTTGTGAATACCGTTCTTCAACATCTGCTCAAGATTTTAGTAAACTATTTAAATGATAAAAACTCACAACTGTGTTGGAGTATATTTATTCCCTAGTGTGGGGAGACTGACCCGTGGTTCATTTTCAGCGGCTCCTCCGGGAGTGAGCGCTACACGTGGGGGCTCGTTTCCGGGATCCAGTCTCTGGAAAAACCGCATCTAAAGGGTTAAATATGGATCCAGACACTGTTGCCGAGTGGTGTGGGGAGCACAGTAGCCAGTCGGAATGTTGTATAGTCATGGATATTCCAGCAGACACTTGGGCTGAAGATCAGATTCGCCAGGCCGTGGCCACGCTAGCACCAGATCATCGGGGGTTAATTCTGGACATTGAAAAAAACCCAGATACCTGTCACATGTATGTTCTTCTTGAATGGAGAAAGGGTGTTCCGCCAAGTTTTCAGGGCACGAGCGTGAAACTGGCCGAAGAGGTGGAAGTCCAACTAATTAAGCCAAGTACGCCACGTGGTGAATCCGCAAATGTTCCCGTGCCTAGTCCGTTGGCCATGATTGGGCCTGAATTTATCGTGGCTATTGGAGATCTACTGGCTAAATGTCAGAAAACAAGCCCTCCTCACACTAACTTCGGTTATCGACGGTTAAGAAATTTTACAGGAAACGTACCAACTCCGGCGGGAGAAGAAACCTTTGAAGAATGGGTGGAACAGGCGATGCAGGCTCTGGATGAGTGGGATGTCCCTGAGTCCCAGAAAAAGCAAAGGATCACCGAGAGCTTAAAGGGACCTGCGTCAGAAGCGGTGAGAAACCTGAAACTGAGCAGAAAAGATTGTACTGCTTTAGATTACTTAAACGTTCTTGAAGTTTTTGGACGAACCGAAAAGGCAGCCGAACTGGTATATCAGTACGAACACACCTATCAGAGAAGAGGTGAGAGAATGACCGAGTACATGAGGCGCCTGGATAAGATTCTACACCAGATACTCCTGAAGAAAGGGGCCGAACCGGCCGAAGTAGATAAGATCCGAATAAAACAGATCCTGAGGGGCTCTCAACCTCTAGATCCAGTGATGATGCAGCTGAGAAGCAGAGCAGGTAACCAAGAGTTAAAGTACCTGGAACTGATTCGAGTTGTGCGAGAGGAAGAGGATTTACTAGAAGAAAAATCTTTCAGGCGGGGGGAAAGGGCGTATACACAACCTGTGAGACATAGCGGCGGCCTGCAGCCTGAAAGCGACTCTCTAGATACCTATGGGTCTGATGACGAACAAGAACACCTAGTTGGTTTTAAATCTACAGAGAGGGCTGCTAAAGAATCGAACCTCCCTGAACGGGGTGAATTGTCTAAAACTGTCAAGGAAGTTCAGGAAGCTCAAGTTGAATTGCAACAAGCGCACGCGGAACTGTGCCGGGTATTGATGAAGGTGACAGAAATGCAGGCAGAAATGCAGAAATTCCTCACAGGTATGCAGACGACGGAAGTTGCTGTGGCGTCTGGTCCAAATCTTTTAACCAAATCTCAACAAGCAACTACGTCTCCGCTCTCTAAGAAGAGATGTTTCGGGTGTGGAGAGATGGGCCATTTCCGCGCACAGTGCAAAGGCCGAAAGCCTGAGAAGGATAGAGTCAAGGGACTGTTGGAAGCCCTGGAAGGACTGTTATCTACCTCACCGGCGGGAAACGCCAGAGGGCACCAGTAAAGGAGCAACCTGAGTGCCCGAGGGTTGAACCCCGCTCCAGAAACCAAGCAAAGACTAAGAGGGCGAGGAGGCCCAAAGCCGAGCCAACTGTAGAGCCTGCCAGGACTGAGAGAGTCACTCCCTTAGCATCCGGGTCTACGTCATGGGGAGGCAATGCACACCCAAAACCTGCACGGGCCAAGAAAAAGGCCAGGGTACAGCAAACTGGGTCTAAGTGTCCAGATACCGCCACCAAATTTCCTGACCAACTGATAGGTCCTTCTCCTATCGTGCCAATCCAAGTGGAAGGAGTCTACACCAAAGCCCTGTTAGATTCAGGGGCTCAAGTGACATTGATTTACAGAGATTTCTATGAGAAACACTTAAAGCACATCCCTCTGCAAGAATTGAAGGATTTGGAAATATGGGGTATCGGCACTGAGAGGCTCCCTTATGACGGGTACCTGCAAGTAAAGTTGGAGATCGGATCTGAAGTCATCGGGCAGTCTGGGGGTTGTGATGCATTGGCCATTGTGTGTCCTCGACCCTCGGGTGCGAACAGAAGCTCCCTGATAGTGGGGACGAATACTGACCTAGTGCGGCGTCTTCTGACGCCTATTGTGTTGGAAGAAGGTTCAACTCAAGGAGTGCACCCAATGTTACGTCCGGTCTATCAGAGGATGGTCGAAGAACGAAAGGCACCTGCCGAAGGGAAAGACTGTGGAGACTGGTGGAACAGAGAAGGTTCTGCAAGCAGGAGAAGTAGTGAGCTTCCGGGCTTCAGTCAAGTTGAACGGATCGCAACCCAGTCCCTATGTGGTGCTGGGAACCGATTTTGATCATGGGAGTGAAACCGGAGTCGAAGTAATTCCTGAAATAATCTCCACCAAGGCTCTGAAGAGAACACGAGGAAGAGTCTCAGTCAGTGTGTGCAATGTGACGGATTCTCCAGTGGTTCTTAAAGCACGAATGCCTATCGGCAAGTAGAGTCTGCTACACCCCTCTCTACCGATTCAGGAGGGGGAGAAGTAAAGAGATTCCAGATGAAAGATTCTACCCAAGGACGCTCCCATTTCACCTGAGTGGAAGAAACGTCTTCAGTCTCAAGTCTTAAAGTGGAAGGAATTGTTCTCGAAAGATGAGTTCGATGTGGGCCTAGCTAAGAGTACTGAACACCGTATTCGATTACAAGAAGACAAGCCATTTCGTGAGAGATCAAGGCGAGTTCCGCTAGGAGACTTAGATGATCTGTGAGAGCAGCTGAACGAATTACAAAGAACCAAGGTGATTCAAGAGTCCAGAGTCCATATGCATCTCCCATAGTGTTGGTCCGGAACAAAAAATGGTTCTGTCCGCTTATGCATAGACTACCGCACATTGAACCGGAGAACCATCCCCGATCAATATGCCACTCCTCGGATTGAAGATGCCTACAGTGTTTGTCTGGAGCAAAGTGGTTTAGTGTACTAGACCTGCGAAGTGCGGTATCACCAGATACCAATGCATCCTGAAGACAAGGAGAAAACTGCGTTCATCTGTCCACTGGGGTTCTTTGAATTCAACAGAATGCCTCAAGGCCTTACGGGGGCTCCAGCCACGTTCCAACGGTTGATGGAGAAGACAGTCGGGGACATGAATCTAATCGAAGTATTAGTGTACCTGGATGACATAATTGTGTTTGGGAAGACTCTGGAAGAACATGAGCAACGTCTGGAGAAGGTCTTGAAGAGGCTCCATGAAGAGGGGCTGAAACTGTCTCTGGAGAAATGCCAATTCTGTCTGCCGTCTGTTACGTATCTAGGACATGTGGTCTCAGCAGAAGGTGTTTCGACAGACCCTCGGAAGTTGGAGGCCGTAGCTTCTTGGCCTAGACCCCGAAACGTCACTGAACTTAGATCTTTCTTGGGATTCTGTTCATTCTATCGAAGATTTGTGGGAGGATTGCGAAAATAGCTCAACACTGAACAAACTCCTGCAGAAGGAAACCACAGAAGAAGGCTGCAAGGTCTCTGATAAAAACCCGTCAGCCCCCGGGCCAAGGAAAGCTCGAGAGTCTATACAAGGTGAATGGACCAGTCAATGTGAGGAGCTTTTGGTAAAGTTGAAAGAGTCTAACCCGAGCTCCTGTTTTGGCCTATGCGGACCCTCACAAGCCGTATGAACTACATGTGGATGCCAGCCGAGAAGGTCTGGGAGGAGTCCTATATCAGGAGTATGATGGATTGTTGAGGGCCTGTGGCGTACGTGAGCCGGAGCTCCTTCGAAGAACTATCCTACTCACAAAGCTGGAGTTCCTAGCCTTGAAGTGGGCAGTGGTGGACAAGTTGAAAGACTATCTGTATGGAGCTGAGTTCGTGATCAAGACGGATAAATAATCCTCTTACCTATATCCTTACTACTGCAAAACTGGACGCAACGGGACATTGGTGGTTGGCCGCTCTGTCAGGGTTTCGGTTCAGCCTGAAGTATCGCCCTGGGGTGAATAATCGAGATGCTGATGCGTTATCGAGAAGACCCTATACTACAGAATGGACTCAGTTGACTCCAGACGGGGTGCAAGCTTTGTGTCAAGAACAGCAGCGCCGGGTCAAAGGAGGGATTGAAGCAGAGGCCATAGGAGTTATGGCTGCGGCTGTTCCTGAGTTCTACTGTAACCCTACGCAGTTAAGGATGAAAGTTTTTACCTACCTTTTCGAGACAGGACCTGAAAGCGGATCAGGCCAGAGACCCTTTAATTGCCTTGATCCTAAAGGCCTTACTGCAAACCAGCGAGAGATTTTGTTAACCAACTCCCCGAGTGGAGCCAGGTTGGTCTACAAAGAATGGAGCGGTTAAAGATGCTGGATGGGGTGGTCTACCGAAGGGGCCCCCTCAACAACTCTGAAGAGATTCAACAGTATTCCTC